>NW_019104505.1:2316067-2336182 GCF_001995035.1 Momordica charantia
ATTACTGCCAAGGATATTAATTTCAAGAGTCCAACAGAACACTATGAGATAACAAGAATGAGGCATTTTATCTTAGCTATGGACCTTTTTCATATTGATGTTGACTACCTAGAGCTCATTTCTTCAAGAATTCTCACATGGAAAAATGCTTCCAGAAAAAACAAAAAGAAAATAAAGAAAAGTATCCCAGATGACCATAGTTTGCTGTGCAAACTGCAAAAAAGGATCTATTGATTTATCTGTAATTCATTGATTCTGGCAGTGTGCTGCAGAATACGATGATTGGGCTTTGGCGGCAAAGCAAACAACCAACAACAACAATAAACACAAAATTGCCAAAACCTTAGCTTCCCATTCAGCGAACTTGGAATGTTTCTGCTCTTTTTCTTCCCGTCTTCTTGAAGCAAGGATGATGGTTCTACATGATTGAGAGGAGAGGATAGAATTTATGATTCTTCTCATCAGTTCGCTCGTGTTGCTAACTGCTGTCCTGAAATGATTGACCACTGAAATGTCATTGATGTTATAATGAAAAATTACGGAGTAGAAGCAATGAGATAGCCCACGAAATCCAACATGGGAACTGGAAAAGCTGTGTAATGTTTTAAAATGCAGTTCACAACAAGCTGAGCCACGCAAGCATAAATTTATCCTCGAAATCATTTATAATTAGATTATGATATGGTGTACTGGGATGATAGGGCTTCATGAACTATATTACCCACAAAAGAACAAAACAAAACAAAATCAAATCAAAACAAAACAAAAGTATAAATCGATTTTAAATTGGTATAAGACTCGTGACAAAAGTAAAATAATGAGAAATCAAAATAATGGTGAGACCCACAAATGTTGAAAGTTGGAATAGGACCAACGAAGTTAAGAATTATTTCCACATTTTTTTTTCCAACAAGAAACAACATTTTATTGATAAATGAAAAGGACAGGATCCAAAGTTAACAATGAGCAAGAAACAAACTTTCCACTAATATAAACATTGAGTGCAAATGAGAGAAACTGAGTCCCATTCTCCAGTTCACATTTCCAATATGCAATCATGGCCTTATTGATTGGCAGCTTTGACATTATAATAGGATCTTGTGTTGTTTTTCTTTTTCTGGTATAGGGAGAAAAGCACTTGCTGTGTTAAATGGTATTCGATCATTTACTTGATTAAATCAATTTCTTACCATATGTATGAATCAAAAACAATTATGGTATAATAGATATACTAACCCTAATCAAAAACAATTATGGTATAATAGATATACTAACCCTTACCAAATATGTGATGAATAATAAGGGACAACAATCAGCTCCCTGTAGAAGGCCTTCGCTTAATCACCAAATCATCAGCTGAATAGTAATCAGCGATGAGCCGATACATGTATGATGAGTTATGGCCACCTCTGTCAAAGTGACAAGAGTAACTAATGAGAAATAAACAGACGAAATCAAGATCAATATAACAGCATTCCTCTTTTTCACTAAGAGAAAAAAAATCAATTGAAACCCAAAAATTTAAAAATCCAAAAACAAATATTCAATAGAAAAGTCAAACCAAAGCACCTTGCTTTAAAAATGGGGATCATTTAATTGAAACAAAATAAAATAATATAAAGAAATAATTGATAACAAAGATGATATTAAAAGAAAAACCCATCAATCAATATATGCCACTCCTTTTTATTTAGGAGTTGGGAAGTAGAGGAATGAAATACAACGCAAGAAAAAAAAAAAGCTTGAAACTGCTTTAGTCTTATGATTGGTTGGTAGGAAAAAAAGAACTGGACTTACGTGTCAGTAATAAATAAACTAACAAGTGATGGTGGCACATAGTCAAATGTTGGGTTGACTACATGGAGAAGAGGAGAACCAGTGTTAGTTCCAAAGTCCATGCAATCTGAAAATTCACCAAAGTCAAGTAGCTCTGACGGGGATCTCAGTTCATTGAGTAGAACTTCAGGATTGTGAGGATACAAGGGGCATAACTGTCAAATAAGTAACAAACATTCAGAAAAAAATTTTGTACAATATCCAGGAGCCACAATTAAAACTTTTCTCCATCCAATAGTGGAAGCTATATATCATGTCAAGACTATATTTAATATGTTTGAGTTACATTCTACATATCAATCCCTAACTATTGCAATAGTGTTACTTTGTTCTATAATACTAACCGCGTGTAAAATTAGAGTAAGAAATTAGAGAATCTTTTTAGTATGCATAAAGGCAGGTGAATAAGGGCAGGAGTAAGTGCGGATCTGCCTCATTGGTCTTTAAGTGTGTTTTGGCATCTACTCTTTTCTCATTTTTTTTTTAATCTCACACTAATTCAAGAGCTTTTTCTCCTTAACTTTGAGGTCAGAATAGGACTTGCAGTACCCCTCATTTCTATATTTTTTTAGGTTAAAATACTATTTTGGTCATTTTACTTTTAATTTGGTTCATTTTGATCCCTATTCTTTAAAATGTTTGTTTTAGTCCCCGTATTTTTTTAAAATGTTAATTTTGGTCCCTACAGTTAACCCACCGTTAAATGGGTTAAATAGATAACAAATTGATGACGTGGCATTGTTTCTTAATTTTTTTTTGGAAAGACATTTTTACTTCCCGTTCGGCTCACAAACAATCATATTCGACCATTTCCAATCACTTTCCATCCTTTTCCCTCCTTCCAAAAACCCATTTCCTCCATTTTCCCGCTTCCCAAACACATCCATCTCACACTTATACAGCTTCAGCCCTCAAGAACACAAACAAAGAACCCCCAAATCTCTCTGTTCTGATCTCTGTCCGTTGGTGTTGTGTTCCTTTATGGCCATGGTTTCATTCCCATTTGTTTGTTTGGAAATTAACTCTCCCTCTGTTCTTCAATTCCGCAATCATACTTACCACAAGAATTTGAGTATTCTCAGAGAAAACAATAAACCCAATAAAGACCCTAATTGAAATTTTCTTCAGAAAGCTGCGGCTATGGCCTTCGGCTTCGACTTTTCTGCCATAATTTCCAAAGAATTCCAACACCCACTTCCTGAAACCGCCAACCCACAAGTTCAAATCTCCAGCAATTTCGCTCCCGTCCCGGAGCAGCCAGTCAGGCACCACCTTCCGGTCATCGGAACCGTCCCAGACTGCATTAATATAGTCTACCTCTGCAACAGGACCAACCCGCTCTTCGAGCACACTGCCAGACACCACTTGTTTTTCGTTCTGTTTCACTTTCGTTTACTTGAAGATTAACACCCAGAGAGAATTAGAAATTAAATCAGGGAACATGCATAGAAGGGAAGGTTTGAGTGTCTGAGTATTGATCAATCTGTGAGTTTGTGGGTTAGGGGGTAAGAAGAAAATAGAACGTTTCTGCTTATGCCCTGCCCCTTGAAATCACCGAAGACAGTCGAAGGGGAGAAGAAAAAATGTGTTTAAAAAAAATATTAAGAAAAATGACATGTCATCGATCTGTTATCTATTTAACGATGGATTAACAGCAAGGACCAAAACGAATATTTTTCAAAAGTACAGGGACCAAAATGATGGGAATTGATGAATTCCCAGGGTGAGGGTCCTTCTATTTCTTTGGGCCTTTCTCTTGCCCTAACGAATCGGGATACCTTTGAGGTTTCCGCTTTGCTTTCTTTGGTGTCTCAGTTTTTTGTGTTCCCTGGGAGAGAGGATGTGAGGATTTGGACCATCCCAGCCCGTCCAAAGGTTTTTCTTGTAGTTCTTATTATCAAATTTTGAGCTCTCCGTCTTCTTCTTCTCCCCCTTCGACCCCTTGGTTCACCTATTTGTGGAAGATTAAAGTTCTGAAGAAGATCAAGTTCTTCGGGTGGTAGGTTCTTCTTGGAAAAGTTAATACCTTGGATCGTATCCAGAGGATGTCAAGTTTTTGGCTAGGTCCGCAGTGGTGTGTTCTCTGTAAGAGTGCCTCGAGAACCTTGATCATTTGCTGTGGACTAATCAGTTTGCTTAGGATCTTTGGCATCGTTTCTTTTTGTGCTTTGGGATTTCCTGGGTCCGTGCCAGGAATTGTAGGGCTATGATGGAGGAGGTGCTTCTATTCCTCTCTTTTCAGGATAAAGATTGTTTTTTGTGGCAGGCGTGCGTTCTAGCTATGTTATGGGGTATTTTGCTGGAGAGGAATCATAGAGTGTTTAGGGGGGTGGAAAAGCCTGTGGATTATGTTTGGGACATTGTTAGATTTAACACTTCCTTATGGGGCTCGGTTTCTCATCTCTTTTGTAATTATTCGCTTGACCTTATTCTTTTGGATCGTAGCCCTTTTCTTTAGGGGGCTTCCTCTTGTTGGGTTGTTTTTTGTATGCCCTTTTTAGGCCTTTTAGTGTATATTTTGTATCCTTTTCATTTTTCTCAATGAAAGTATTGTTTCGTATAAAAAAAAAAGAAAAAAAACATTTTCAAAGTACAGGGACTAAACTGAACCAAGTTAAAAGTACTAGGACTAAAAGAGTATTTTAACCATTTTTTTAATAGGAAGCAGAGCTTCATTAACCTAATGAAATATGCAAGAAGAAACCAAAGGAATTAAAAATGATCACCAATTGGTCTGTGTATCAAATAGAGAATAACTACAAACGGTTCTTAGAATTGAGACACCAAGAACAAGCATTATAGTCAAGTCTTCTATATTTATTATTGAAGATTCTTCTAATGCATTTTTATTTTTTTATTTTTTTTTGATGAAAACCAAACTTTCATTAAGAAACATAAACGAAATACAAGGGCATTAAAAAAAACCAACATGAAAGAAATACAAGGGCATAAAAAAAACCAGCTCCACAAAAGAAGTCCAAAACAAAGCTGCTATAGATCAAACTGCCGAATCAGAAAATGCAATAGCACAATTTTCTGATCTTTGAACTAATGACCAATGAGAACATTGAACCAAAGATTTTTGGTATATTTAGGAGGATGCATCATGTACTGGAAAATATCCAAAAGCCCGCTCCATAGCTTGTCCACCACCAGCCAAATAATAAGAGATTGGCATCTTCCAAATTGTTTTTGCATAGAGAATCAGTTGGGTTTAAGATACCAACTAGAATTCCTTCTCTATAGTATTAAGATACCATTCGTGTTAAAACAATCCAAGGTGAGGGTCCAGAAAACTTTATATTCTTTTTGGGGTTTTTTGATCTCTAAAGTTCCTCGCAGAAGACTGGAAGTTAGATATGGTCACTTCAGGTTGAGTGTTGGAATTGAGACTGAGAAGATCTCATTCTTATCATGCATTATCGCCTTGAATCCTGCCTTACAGAAAGTCTTTGGCATTCTATACATTGGATAAGACAAACCCAATCAACAAACTCCTAGTTGTAAAGACGTCCCCTGAGCTTAAAGCTCTCACTCTATATCATCAGAGTTTCTGGCTTTTTTAAACCTAATTAATTTATTGGGTGAAGCCATAAAGAGTCTACGACTGCACCATGAGAGGTCCCTCTTCTCCATTCATCCAACCAGAGAAGTGTATTAACACCATTCCTAACTTTCATTCAAGGGAACTGATCGTAAGACCCCAACATTTTAATGATGCTTGACACGTCTTCTGCAACTACCTTATTTACATTACTTAGGCAGCAACGAGCAACCAATCTTCCTATATTTGCTCAAAATTGTTCTTTCTAAAGTTTTTTTTTTAGATAAGAAACATATCTGTATTGATAAAAAAAGAGAAACAAACTAGAGGCTGGGGTAGAGGGAACCCCACCAAACAAACTAAACAACCGCTTCCCAATTGTTCATAAACATGGAAAGGTTGTAGTTACAAAAGAATTTACTATAAGTGATGCACCACCGAGAGGTCGTGTGCTGTACATTCCTACAAAATAAACCAAAAGTAGTCGACTTATCTTCAAACATGCGAGAATTCCTTTCCAGCCATAGACTCCATAGGAGAGCCCTTGAAGCACACTTCCAAATAAACTTAGCCTTTTTAGGAAGAGTCCACCCGTGAAGCACTTCAACCATCCAATCATCTATCATTTTTGGGAAGCAAATAGAAATTTCAAAGGTGTTTAAGAGGAGACACCAGTTCTTTTCCGCAAAAGAACAATGCAGAAAAATGTGATCTATGTTCTCACTGTGATTCAAACAAAAGGAGCAGACCGAAGGGGATAACACCCAATTCTTGCACTTTTTCTGTAGATTCTCATGAGTATTAAGGCTTCTATGAGCAAGAGACCAAAGGAAGACTTTGATCTTTTTTGGGACCTTGAAGTTCCATATTGCCGAGATGAGGGGTGATCTCAAAGATGGGCTACGATCCAACAGCTTCAAACGGGCCGAGCGAGTAGAGAACTGACCATTTTTTCCAGGAGGCCATAAAACCCGATCCTCCCCCTCACCTAGTCGCACCACATCGATAACTTGGATAAGATTTATCCAGTTTTCAAGCTCCCAATCAAAAAGACCTCTACGCAGACCTAGATCCCAATCATTCTCATTAGCATTCCAACACTCCATGACTGTGGCTTCCTTTTTTGTAGAGAGATTGAACATGTCAGGGAACCTCTTTTGGAGAGAGTCATTCCCAATCCAACTGTCCGACCAGAATTTAATACGATTCCCTCGTCTTGAACTTAAGGAATTTGGAAAAAAACGAGCTGTTCTTGAAAATATCGAACCACGGTCTTCCTTTGGCACAACCTTTAGGAGGAAGGGTATTCTACCCGTGAGGCTCTTTACCGTAGATGCTAGCTATCACCTTCCTCCAAAGCGCATTGTCTTCTTGGGTGAATCTCCAAAGCCATTTAAGTAGTAAACTGTTGTTCTTTTGTTGTAAAGACCCTATACCAAGACCTCCATATTGCAACGGAAGAGCGGTCTTTCCCCAATTCACCAGGTGAGTAATAGAGCCATTATTGCTATTTCCTTTCCAGAAGAAATCCCGAGACAGCTTCTCAATTTCCTTTATAACCTTCGTAGGAGCCTTTAAAACCGAGAAGTAGTATAGGGGAAGACTTGTGATCACCGATTGCGCAAGAGTGAGTCTACCTCCTTTTGAAATGAAGAGGTTCTTCCATTTGTCTATCTYTTGCMTTATTTTWTCAATCAGAGGATCCCAAAAAGYTTTTTTCTTATAATTGCCACCCAAAGGAATTCCCAGATACGAAAAAGGAAGCCTTTCCACTTTACAGCCAAACATTCTAGCTTTGTCTTGAAGAACATTTTCTTCTACATGAATTCCTATAATAGTTGTTTTCGAAAGATTCAACGACAGCCCCGAAGCCTGTAGGAAAATTTCCAAGATCATCCACCATTTTTCCAACATGCCTATCTCATTTGGACAGAAAATCATCGTATCATCGGCATATTGCAAGTGAGAGACTTCCACCTCCTCCCTACCAATGCCAAAGCCTTTGATCAGCCTTCTTTGACTACAAAAATGGATCATTCTACTGAAAGAATCACCAACTAAGGTGAAAAGGAAGGGGGAGAGAGGGTCCCCTTGCCTCAACCCTCTTTTGGCAAGAATTTTACCCTGGGGCCGACCATTAATAAGAATAGAAAAATTAGTGGAAGTTAAACAACCCATAATCCATTTTCTCCATCTGGACCCAAAGCCCTTCTGTTCCATGACTGCTTCCAAATAAAGCCAATCTACCTTGTCGTAAGCCTTCTTATAATCTAGCTTGAGAACAAAGCCTGACTTGTTTCTCACCTCCCAATCCCCAACAGCCTTTGAAGCAATAAGGATAGCATCAATTATTTGACGACCTTCGATGAAAGCAGACTGTGCATCGTGAATTATCATTGATAAAACTTTCTTAAGTCTTTCCGCGAGCACTTTTGAGATGATCTTATACAAAGATGTTACCAAACTAATCGGTCTGTACTCGCCAACCTTCATAGCCTTCTTCTTCTTAGGAATTAAACAAATATAAGTCTCATTTGTGCACCTGTTGATAACCCCATTTCTGAAAAAATCTTGGAACACCCCCAATAAATCTTGCTTGATAATGTTCCAGGACTTTTTGAAGAATTCATTTGAGAAGCCATCCAGCCCTGGGGACTTCAAATTTCCGAGGCTAAAAACAGCTTGCTGAATTTCCTCTATATCGAAGGGCTCTCCAGCCAAGTTGTCCAACGATCCTCAAGACCTTCCCATTGAACGTCTTCAATCAGAAAACGAGGTCCCGAGGAATCCCCATATAATCGCTCGTAGAACCCAACAATTTCCTTAACAATCTCGTTTTCAGAGGAAAGTACCTCTCCATTGTCTTTTTCTAACATGGAAATGATGGTTTTAGATTTCCTAGCCGAAGACCATCTATGAAAAAAGTTAGAATTTTCATCCCCCTCCTTGAGCCAATTTAGCTTACATTTTTAGGCCCATTTCCTCTGCTCTCTGATGGACAAAATAAGGAAATTCTTTCTGTGCTCCTCTCTTTCAACCTTCTCTGTCTTAGAAAGAAGTCTAACTTCTTCAAGTTTGTCAAGCCCTTCTATTCTTCGTTCGCAGTCTCTAAGGTCGTTTTCAACAACCCCGAAAGTCTCTTTGTTCTACTTTCTCAGCCGAATCTTGATTTCTTTCAGCTTATTCATAAAAACATAGCCGGGCCACCCGAAAGTGGGGAGAGAATTCCACCAAGACTCAATGTTATCCTTGAAAGAAGGATGATCCAACCACATATTTTCAAAGCGGAAAGGGGAGGGACCCCATTTCTGGTTGCCTAAACGCAATAAGAGAGGGAAATGGTCCGAGGTTGTACGAGGGAGTCTGAGCAGCTCGACTTCCTTAAAATCTTCCACCCACCCCTGAGAAAGGAAGAATCTGTCAATACGAGTAGCCACTGGGTTAATTCTGCCATCAGACCATGTGTACAAGCCATTCTTCATTGGGACGTCAACTAGATTCAAATTATCTATCAACAAGTTAAAATTCCGCATACTCCTCGTCACTCTGCCTCCACTAGATTTATCTTCCAGCCGTCTAACCACGTTAAAATCACCCCCCACACACCAGCGGTCTGCACAAAGACCATTTAGGTCCAAGATTTCTTGCCAAAAATCATCTCTGGCTTTGTAAGTTGAGGGCCCATAGACACCTGTAATCCAACCAACAAAGCTATTTTTGAAAATAACCCGAATAGAGACAGAGAACGTACCTAAAACCGTCTCTTCCACCTGAACTGAATTCTGGTTCCACATAATGATCACGCCCCCCGCCAATCCTTCTGCATTCAGCTCGGACCAGCCAATGTGTCTCGAGCTCCAGATGGATTTCACTAAACTCCTGTCTATCGTGTTGGGGCTATTTTTGACTAAAAGGGACTTCACCAGCACTCTTTTGGAGGGAGAGTCGAGGCCTCTAACGTTCCAGGAGATAACTTTCATTCAGAAACCATCAGTCGCTCAGATTCATCTACATCCTTTGCCTCTAATTCTCTCTCCATGGCCCTAAGAAGGTTCGTGATCTCTCTGGATTTTTTCTTGGTGGACACGCTACCTTTGGCAGAAATCGGTCTAATGCACATCTTACACTCCCATAGAGATCGAACCAACTTTCTAGAGAAAGGAAACTTGTCTGAAACTTCATCATCATCCTCAGAAACTTCCTCCTCCGAGGCCTGAATAGACTGACCCGAACCATTCTGTTCTATAATTCTAAGTGCCAACGGAGAGCTGCCCTCCCCTTCCTTTTCCGTTGTCCTGTTCATTTCTACATCATCTACCCTTCCATTCTGATTTTCCTCTTCTTGAAAACAAACAAAGTAGCCCTCAGGTAAATTTTCTTGGGATTCAACCAGAGGGGTTGCCTCCACAAAAACTTCCTCTTCACTGCTTATGCTGAAAACAGACCTGTCTTACCCATCTTCTTTCCGTTCAGCCTCCTTCTTTTTGTCATTTCCTTTGCTTTGTAAAAGGTCCGTAGAATGGATTTTGCCATTTTTGTGAAAGAGGCGGGTTTGATTTCTTTTAGAAAAGGACACTGCCTTATCTTTTCCTTTTGCTCCTTTCAAATCGCCTTGGGAAGCGGGAAAAGTCTGAGTGTTGGACTTTGTCATCCTTACACGGTACCACAATGTCCTTTTGTTTGTCTTCCTCCAAAGTGGGGCCCATTACCTCTTTATCCTTATTTTGAAAGGACATACTAACTTCTGGATGCTGCAAAAAGGAACCTACTTCTAGGTGTTCCTCCGGCGGGAAAGGGTACCTTATAGTAACCACTGGGTAATGGCAACCATCTTCTATTCTCCAGCGGTCTGCGGCATTGAAATCTGGACTCTCAAAACCTTGGTAGAACACCCTTGCTGCCTCCGGCAAAAAACCTCCATGAATGGCAACATCTTTTCCGGCGAGCCACTTACTTTCTTCATAAGGAACTACTTTGGCCTGAAAGCAATGAGGGCCGTCGACCAAGCAAATCTCAGCCGGAATAAAACCACAGTAGTTTCCTTTGACTTTGATTGCCACATCGAAACATTCAATAAAGCATGAGTTGTTGTCGTCGTAATCAAGGAAACCCCCCARGGCGTTTCCTACTGCCTTGAAAGTGGCTAGGCTCCATAAGTGTAGAGGAATGTTTCTCACCTTCACCCAACTACCATACGAAGGAAACAAAAAATCTCTACCATGGATTGTGGGRTTCCATTCTTCAACTTTGACWGTTAAGGGGCCGAAAGTGACCCACCCTTTATTCGACAGAAGAAGACRAGCCATCTCTGTAGAGGGGCATTTAAGGAGGGCCTTGTCAGCTTGGAAGGGATTAAACAACTCTCTGTTTGTTCTTTAATGACATTCACAATACGGCTCCAATCGTCATGGAAATTCCTACGAGTGAGGATAAGTGTCTCTTCCCAATTCAAAGGTCGGACTTCCATTCCTGCAGCCCCTTTTCTTTGTTGTTTCCTCCATTCAATTTCAGTTTTCAGCTTCAAAGATGCATCCCTCTCTTTCTGCTTCGTTTTCACTATGTTGCAAAGGAAAGATTTTCTCTACTAAAGAGCTTACTAGAGGAAGAAGAGGCAGACACTGGACTCACCTTAGCAGAACTCACCTTAACTGTAGAAGCGGTGGCCATCTCATTTTTTCCATTCAAGAAATCGATGATCAAGGTACTGAAAAGCTTCCATCCTTTGCAATCTTCGTCCGAGGGGATGACTAAATTTATTTTCCCTCCCGAGCTCTGAACCTTTGTCACTTCTAAAAACCTCCCTCTTTTGTTTGTCGTTTTCTGTAGCCAGAGAAAACCACCATTGCAATTCGTCTTTCTGAAGAACTTTTGTGTTTGTGGGGCAAGGAGTAAGTCTTCCACACTGTCGGCTATCCAGACCGCCGCTACCGCTTCCACTGTGATCTCAAAGAGTCTTCGACCATGTTTTTCAACAAATCTTACAAAGTTCCCATTCTTTTTCCTATCGTATTCACAAGAGAAAACCTTGTTCTCAATCCTTACCGAAGGCTTTCCCATCGAAAAGACCATTAAAATGCAACATCTTCTGGCACGGCGGTGAGGGAGGAGAGAAGGGGGGGCTGGGGAAGAGGCATAGTAGAGAGGATTTTTTATATCACAACTCCACCTTTCTCAATTCATACAAAAAGATGATCATTGAATTGACTTTTTGGTATCCGTAAGACTATGATGAAGACAAAACTTGGATAAACACAACCGTGGTTCTTTTTTCTCCAAGGTAACTAAGGGATATCTTGCTCTGTTCTTTCTAAAGTGAATTGGGATCATCTGAAAAACACCAAAGCCATTTTGTAAGAAGAGCCTGACTCCTTTCTCAAGTCTTCACGATATAGAGACCACCAAGCAAAAAGGGAAGAGACACAAGCTTCAAAGTTATCAAGTTACAACTGCATTCATGTTAGCACCTTCCCAAAGAAAATTCTTGGTGCATTCGTCCATATTATACAGAATAACCTTATCGAAGACCAAGAGATAATAAGAAGATTGCTTGGATCAAAGCAAGGTGGTCCCCCTTTTGATATGGGATCCATTCTCCATTTAGCAAGCATGAGACCAACCTTCTCCACCAAGGGGTTCCAAAATTCCAGACTTTGGCTTACCACTTAAAGGTGTGCCCGAATAAACCATAGGAAAGGAGCCTTTAGAGCAGCCCAAATTTTAGCAACTTTCTAAAGGAAAAATTCCTCCTAATCAATGTTGATGCTAACCACATTAGGCCTGATTTAATTTTACTACATACTGTTGTAGAAACAGTCTGGAATTCTAGCTTACATTTCTTCTGAATAAATGTATGTTACAGCAACTTGCAGATTCAACCAACTAGCATTGTTTCTAAGTTTTCTCTCGATCTATAGAACATGAAACTATTCGTATTTATTGATACCAAACATTAGTCAGAAAAGTTATACTTCTAAGATACATAATATGATCCAACAGTTGGCATAGCCTTTTCTCTTTCAGTTTGATTAGTACAAAAGCAATCAAGAGAGGGGGAATTTTGCGTCCACCACAATTTCTTTCTTTAGATGACTAAGCCAATTTGGGGGCAGAGTTCAAAATAAAAGCAGATGAAATTTTTTTCATTTCATAGATTTTCATTGTTGCTTTCTGGTCTAGATCAGAACCCCACCCCACATAATTATAGGGCAATAAATCCTTTGTTCCCTATATTGTCTCATAGAGTCAAAAGATTCTTCATGATAACATGGCCATAGATAATTTCATTTATAGAAAAAGAAATTTCTAATTTTATCGTGCTTTCCCCTCCACATGTATAAAGTGAAGATTCTTACACATTCTTTGATTATCACCTCATCCTTTCTACTGAAGTTTGTATTCCATGGGACATGGTACACACCTGTATTTTCCCATCACAATTTCTTCAGACAAACTAGGCAGTTATGCTGTGCAATTATCCCCCTAACGAAGATACAAGCCGAGTTACTGCCCAAAGCTCTAGCTCACCTTCATCATAGCAGTCGGTAGTCATAACCACAACCTCTAGTTCAGTCACTAAGCTGTATGCACTTTAGATGCATGGATGTTAAAGTTAATTGATTAAGGTAATCTCTCCCCATCACCCTTCACGTCTCCAAGTAGTTAAAATGTTTCCAAATAAGAAATCAAACTACTTTTTGGGAAAAGATTAAGAGGGATCTAAAAGGTATTCAGGCCTTAACATAGCAGAGATTTTTCAAAGGAAACTACATTCTCCGTCTTTATCGCCTTCAGTTTGTGTATCATGTGTTGGGGAATAGTGAATGTCAAAATCACCTCTTTTTCTCTTGTTCTTACACACTTAATGGCTGGTCCTCCTTATTCTAGATCTTCAACATGCAATGGATTTTTGACAAAGAAGCAAGTAAGAATGTTAATCAGTTACTAATTGGCCCATTCTTACTGGCCAAGGCCGATTTTTTATGGATTAATACGGTTAAATCCGTAACCTCAGAAGTTTTGAAGACAATAAAAAATCTTGGGTGGAATGTTTTGACTTAGCCATTTACAAAGCTTCACAATGGTGCTCTTTTTCCAATTTATTTTTTCATCATTATATTTGTTTAAATTGGGAGGCTTTCAATTTCTCATTAGATTACTGTTTTTTTCTGGATTTCCCATTCTTTTTCAATCTTAAAGTGAGTTTATATCTACTGAACATTTTTGTATATTTTCATTATATCAAAGTTTCTTGTACAATAAAAACAGGGCTGTCTATCGCAATTAGCAAACCAGACAATTTGACATGATCAATACAATCCTGATGAAGAAACAATATGAGGGTGAAAATGCTCCGATGCTATATATTATACCGAAATTCAAACTCAGCCTAATTCATAACGTTACCTTATGACTACCGGCTAGTACAACAAAAGGAACAGCATGCCTTTTAGCTGCAAGGGCAACCATATTCAACCCAACAGGTGCCGTGACACCACCATTTGCCATGACAGCATGAGCTCCAATTATTACCTTGCAGAACAGATTTGAAAATGAAGCTATCAGTTCTCATGTGCATCCCATTTCATGCAAAGATTGAAAGAATGCGTATTTATACATGTATACACACTACAGCTACCACCTACCATATTCACCCGGGAGATCATGGCAAAAACTGCAGAATCAGTAATCAGTGTGGTTTGTAAACCTCTTGTAACCAACTCCTTAGCAAGCAGATGACCCTGATATCTGTGGTAACATTCAAAACAGACAAGCCATAGACTTAACAAAAAATATCTAAGTGTAATATAAATCTGCATCCTAACATACAGCTAGCTATTAGCACATACCTTGGAGCACCCTCAGCAACAAACACACGGAAGGACCTTTTCTTCTCCTTAGCAGCACAAAGAAATTCCAAAACTGTTCGGGAACTCCCCAGAGTTAATATTACCTCGCTGAAAAGTGGTATTCAATATACATTAGGATATTGAGGTAAATTCTTAAAGATGAAATTCTAAATTATAATTTCATATATGAAAGTCCTCTAAGTTCCAACTGCATATTTCAGATGAAGCCAGAAACACTGAACAATGCTAGTAAATCCAGTGTTTTCGAGGCGCAAGGTCACCTCAAGGCGACAAGCCCTTAGATCGCCTTAAGGCGAGAGGCGATAAAAAGGCGACGCCTAAGTGAAGCAAGGCGCACCTTTATTTATATATATATATATATATATATATATATATATATATATATAAAATTCCAAAGTTATAATAGATTAAATAAGATTAATCAGTAAATATATCAAGTAAAATAAAGAAGCGTGTTTTAAAACATTAAAACATTAAAAAAATAATTTAATATTTAAATAAAAGTTCACTTAAATTAACAAATAAAAATTTTAATAATTTAATATTTAAATAAAAGTTCATTTAAGTTAAAAAATAAAAATTTTAAAAGTTTTTATATCGTAAAACGCAATGGCAATAACCCATTTAAGCTGCCATCTGTTTATTAGTCACCATGCATGGCACTAGCACTAAATGTTCTTGAAAATAATACCATGCATGACCCTCATTTAATGCTTCTTGAAAATGTAATTCTGGCTTTTGCTTTTCTCCCACTTTTCTTATTTTTCTTCTCTTTGCATCTGAATCTTCTTCTTCCTAATTTCGACACTTCTTTTTCCTTCCACTCTTCTACTTTTCATTCTTCTTTCTTCGACCTTTCATTCTCCTTCCATCCTAATGTTTTTCCTTTTAATTTCGACGATCGACAGAGGCAAATAGTTGCCGGCAAAGACAAAGAAGGTGAACCAAAAACAAAGAAGCTGTCAAGGAGAATTTGGATAATTTTTAGGGTTTTTCATTTGAGGTGAGCTTGTTGTGCGCCCGCCTTCAACACGGCGATCGCCTTGCCTCAGGCGAGAGGCGAGCAAAGGCACGCCGAGGCGCGCCAAGGCGAGCGCCCGGTTGAAGGCGCTCGCCTGGGCACGTTGCAAGGCGCACCTGGGCGAAATCGCCTCGCCTCTCGCCCGAGGCGAGCGCCCGGGTGCGCCTCGAAATCACTGAGTAAATCAAATACAAACTTATGCAGTTGAACACATATTGGAGCTAATTTAATAATAAAAAGAAGAGCCGAAGGGCATGATCAACAAAAATGTTGAATGCCTTACACACAACTCTTTCCTGTATATTCCCTCAGACCCACAACCTCTAATAGTTTTACATAAGACAATCCCGATCGTTATTCATATACCATGCATTACATCCCACTATTCGCTTATCCAACACCCCCTCCTGTTAGTACATGTTGAACTCACTGATAGGTCAAAGGTTTCTATCAATCCCCACCACCCAAACTTTCACCTTGCCCTCCAGGTAGAAAGCAGGGACCTGGTTATTGATGAGATAAAAGGCTTCCCATGTAGTTTCCTCAAGTTGCTGTCCAACCCACAGAATCAACACCTCCAAGCCATGTGCTGGATCTGATTGTGATAGGCAAAACCCCCCAAAGCAGCAGTAGGCACGATGGAGAACTCAAGCTTAGGACTCATTTCAGCTGATAAGTGGTTGGACAGCAAGTTTCCTAGCCTGGAGTTGGGAAGCATGGAATATTGGGTGAATTCCTGAAGTAGATGGTAGTTGCACCTTGTATGCCGCCTTTCAAATCCTTTCCAAGGACCTTGGCAGCATTTGATTAGCCATTTAATTAGTTGACCAATCTCCGTTGGAGACTCTACATTCAGCAGCCATCACTTTCCTCCATACAGGGTACTCTTCCCAAGTAAATCACCACAGTTGTTTTGTCAAAAGAAAGATTTTTCAAAGGTTTCCAAAATCAAGACCAAAAGAAATGGGTTAGTTGACCTTGTACCACCTAACCAAGGTGAAAGCCTCCTTCCTTGTTGCGGCCTTCCTAGTAAAAATATATCATAGATTTTACAATGATGAAGACATCGTTTGGGGCACAAAAAAAGTGGGAATGGGTTGGAAGGTTTGAGGGAGAAGCTTGGATGAGGGTTAACTATGAACTTTTTAGGGACTAATATTTTCCAGATTAACAACTTGCTTTGAATAATTTCAGAGGTTGAAGATCCACACTAATATTTTCCAGATTAACAACTTGCTTTGAATCATTTCAGCGGTTAAAGTCCAAAAGTGGATGCTCTTTGGGTTACCATTTTGAGGGAGACCAAAGTTGGGGATTGGCCAAGAGTCAATACTGCAACCCATAATAGAAGCCAGCTCTTGAACTTCAATAGCTTCACAATTGATACTTAATACCTTTATTTGTTCGTATACTTTTTTTTATTAAGAAACAGAGAAGGAGCGTATGAATGATAGCTACAAAATAAGACAACCTATGGATCGGGGAAGAGTTTTTTTTTTTTTCTTATAAGTTTGTGTTTTAATTTTAATTTATTTTGGCTTTGTATTTTTCATATGAATTTTTAAGAGTAAATTTTAGTCTGGCTGCTTTTATTGCTTTGTTTTGGGGTCCAAAAAACTTTCTGTAGAAAGCAATCTTTTGTACTTGATGTTGTTTGCTTACATGTATTTTTTAATTTTTTTATAACGGAGAGTCGGAGCTTTGCTCCCCTATACTCAAGGGCACCTGCACCCACCCCAAGGCTCGGACCTAGGAGACATCAAAGGTTCTAGGTATCAAACTCACCGAAAGGTTCGAACTTGAGATCTCTAAGCCAATATGACCAAGAGATCCTAAGCCCTTGCCAACTAGGCTACCCTGGGGAACATACCCATTTAAAAATTAATCCCAGTAATAATTTGAGATCAACAATCTTGAAAGATTGAGGAACTTATCCTTCCAGGCAGAAGATAAAAGAATCTTTCTGCTAGGTTGCTTTTCCAACTTTGAAGGCACCAATAGTAGACCTTCATGAGACGTCTCCTAAAACAATTTGTCGCAAGGATAAAAATAAGGGAAGAAGGGTCTCCTTGTCTAATCTATCTGGAAGGTTGGATCTTACCATTTGGCTTACCATTTCTAAAAATATAAAATTTTGAGTTAGTGGGGCAAGCTACAATCCAAACCCTCCGATATGTGAAGCTTTCGATATAAGGGGCAATCTAAAGAGCAACTTATCAGAACGGAAATAAAACACATGATAAAAACAGATGACAAGTTTTGCATAAGGACCCCTTGAGTACGATATAGTAATTAGGATACATTAAAAATACTTCCCAAAGTTAATAACCCTATACTGGTTCAGTAAGTCATAAACCAGATGGTCCAATCCAAATCAATATGATATCAAGGACACAAAAAAACAGGTTAGCTTACTAAAATTAGATTAACATGAGATATACTTTTGATGGATGTGTTCCACTGCTTGCTCAGCAATCTGTTCGTGACAAGTTGCAATATCTTGAATGAGTTCATTAACAGCTTCAATTACATCGTGCTTGAGTTTCCGACTCCTCGAACTCTTATCAGCAGCTGTTAGAAAGAAAAACTTGCATTCCAAATGAAAAAAATAATAATAAATAATAAAATGAAAAGAACCACTCTACATTTAACTAACAAATAGAAATAAATGGACAAATAAGATAATGTTGAAACACACACATGCACAGAGTGTACATTTTCCAAATAGACTTTTGTTCAAGAGAATTAGAAAGAACATAACACTATCATTTATCAGGGACCCTACTTCCTACTAAAATCAAAAGAGAGAGCAATGAGCAATAACCAACGAAGGAGGTGAATAGTTTCCAGTATAAAAGATCCATGGATGCTACAGGTTCCCTTATTATGCCTTATCGCTAATTCCCTGAAGAGTCTAAAAATGGATCCTACTCCATATAATCTCACTTGTTCAAGTACTTTTTTTTTAATCAGAAACAAAGAACATTATGATGTTCTTTATCGTTACAGGTTCCCTTATTATGCCTTGTCGATAATTCCCTGAACTGAAGAGACTAAAAGTGGATCCTGCTCCATATAATCTCGCTTATTCAAGTACATTTATTTTTCTTTTGATCAGAAACAAAGAACATTATGATGGAATCACCAAAAAATACAGCCTAGGAGTGGGTGTAGAGAGAACCCCTCCTAAGAGACCACTAGTTTATATAAAAGCCTTCCAATTTCAAATGATCATAGATAGACTATAATTACAAAGTAAACTATTCCTCATCAATCATATTTTTCCTTTAAATCTAAACAGCTGGATCTCCAAGTATTCATATAAAGGCATTGCAACCAAAAGGGGTCTTAAATCCCAATTTACTCTAAGAGGAAAGAATCAGAACTTTCCAAGGGCATAATTATGAAGCTATATATACATATAAATTTCAACTCCCCAAAAATTATTTTTCATGCCTAAAAGTTAATATATATAATATCCATTAGAAGTTGAAGAAGCCAATAATTTTCTAAATAAATGTTTGACAATAATATTTTCCTTTTATATCCATGAGTGTCCAGGCTTGCTAACGTGCACATCAACTAATCTCAACTAATCTCACAGGAGAACCAATTGACCCTATTACATTTGATTCCAAAGGTAGGTAGACACCATGATTTGAACTCACTCCCATAGTAGTTGAATGTAACAATAAGATTTGACAAAGAAATCCAAAATCAAACAAACTTTTCCAAACGATTTCGAAATTCTATTAGAAAAGAAAATACATAACCAAATATGTCAATATACTTATTTGTTCAAAACCAAACAACAAAGAAACTTTTATCTCATTCCCCATGACACATTTTTGCGGAAGCTTGCTGTGCTTTCTTAAAAGCAAAGCTTGTATTTTGGATAATCACACAACAACTTCAGCCAGAAAAATCAGTAAAAATTTTGGATGTCACAATCAAATACCTTCGAGGACATCATAGACCTTACTAAGTAAGAAGCATGCAAAATACTAATCAGCATAAAACAAGGAAGCTTACATTTGCTTTTTCCTTCTGAATCACCTCCAGATGATGAAGTTTGATGGATAGATGTTTGGTTAGGAACGTCCTCAAGAAGAGTTTGCAAGGAAGGTGGCCGCAGAGCGCTTCTTGCAGCAGCTGCAACAGCAGCGGCTGACAGGGCCGGGCAATCATCTTTTTCAATGTCATCCTCATCATCACTAACTGCTGATAAGCTCAACCCAGCAATAGCAGCTGTGGTGAGAGAGAGATCCTCCTCTCTAATAATGTGCAAAACACGCCTCACAATATTACCCACAGCAAGCTCTGCAGTTGTACATTATCATATTAATGCAAATGAAGAGACTAAAAAATTAATAGATTTAAACCTAATAAACATGGCCACAACCAAATGGTGATAATTGGAATATATATACAAAATCGAGGCATGAGGCTAATGGTGATAATTGAGACGTGAGTAACAATTCATTTTGAGCCTGAACAAAGAACCAGCCACAAAAATATATTAAATTTTTGTAAAAGGGTAAAAACCAAAAACGAACATCCACCATATTTCATGAATTTTAGCCCTGAGATAATATTAAGAATGAAATCCTCGTCAACAACCAATCCAAGTTTAAACATTAAGTCATCATTAACAAAAGCCAATAAATCAATATATGTACCAACAGGATTCGCAGCAATCAGCTGCTCGCCAACAGCTTTCACAGCATCAATCAAAGCGGCAGCCTGATTCGTGTAGGGTATTCGCTGCTGCGAAATGACTGAACGAAGCAATTCAGCTGTAAGCTTCGCAGTGGCCAGGGAGCCCTCGATTTTACTGCCACAATATC
>NW_019104506.1:0-10322 GCF_001995035.1 Momordica charantia
AAGGATTGGGGGCATTTATAGCCCGTCGGAAGAATTTCCCCACCGTACACGTGTAATCAACGAGCGGCTAGGATCCTCTCTGAGATCCGAAGCGTGGAAATATTTGAATATTCCGACGATAAATCTTCCGCGACGGTTGTATTTTCCCATGAATAGGAAGTCGCCACGTGTCCAAAGCAAGTCGAATGAACTTATTTGCCAGGTCGAGATCGGACCAGATAGAGAGGGGGCCAATGTTTGGGGAAGGGAATACCCTGGACACGTGGAGGACCCCTATTGGTGCTCCAAGATGGCTCATGAGTCATGCCCAGCTCGGATAGCCGAGATGGCCGCCACTAACGCCGACAAATGCTAAGTATGAGGGTCGAGGTGAACCTGGCCCAGGTCTGACCTACCGGGGAGCTCGGTCCCGAGATTACCGGGTGTAACCGACGGTCCCGAGATTACCGAATGTAACCGTCGCGAGATTAGCGGGACTACCACCCATAAGTAGAGGACCTCACTCCCCGATCAGGTACGACGATTTCTGGCCTCGAACTAAACTTGGAATCCGACTTATACTGACTTGATCGTCGGAGTGCTCACCTTTTTGTGCAGGTCCGCCCAAGTGTTCAGGTCGGTCCGGAGGCCGAGTTCGAGCTGCAATCTGGAACACACTGTTGTGCATATCCTTGCATAAACATTAGAGAAGAACCATTTTGTAAAATGTCCAAATTAATCAGAATTATAATACATATTCAATACATTTATTATGTTAGAAAATTGGAAAATAATTCATTTCTTACCCTAATATATTTAACTAAGTGATTTAATTTTAAACTTTAAAAAGGTTTTTTTTATTACATCAAGTTGAACTAGAGGCTTGAGTAAATGGTAAAATTAATATATTCTCAAAATTAAGTTTGAAAAATTTTCGTAAACAAACAATTGTATCAAAGAAAATTCAATCAACAAAATATAAAAGCAAGTTGTGGAAATAACCAAATTTAATCAGGAAAACCACCAAAACCTCATCAAACTCGGTTGATGTAGAATTCTTGACCTTTAAGTGGATGAGCCTAATCTATGAAGAAGCAAGGTATTCGATGGAAGACCTTCAAATAGAGATCGAGTAGACACTCTGATGCTCAAATCAGCAAATAGTTCGAGGTAATTGCTCTCAAGACGAATCGCCAGAATGGCATACCTGCACATGGAGTAAGTCTCTAGTTATGTTTGTAAGAGTAGGTTGATGGGTCCCACTCATGCAAAATCTGGAGTGCGATTAGTGGGTAGTTACAAGTGGTTTTGTGATACGACTCATCGGGTAAACAATACATTAATGTTGAGGTATTGCTTTTCGGAACATCCGATCGGAAACTTCAAAACCTCAGCCAATGGTAAAGTTCTCCTTACTAGTCCATGTGTCTGCGTTATTTTTTATCACCTAAAAAATTTAATCATGAAAACACCAAAACTTTACCACAAAATATGTTGGTGTCCAGATTCAATAACAAAAAACTCTAACCTTACAAAGCCATAAGAACAATCAGTCTACAAAAGTAGTCTTCCAATAAAAAAAAGTGCATGCAACTATTAAAATTTTAAAGTTAAAACTTGACTCAGTCAATTAAATTACGGGAACGTATTTCTCCCATAAAAACTATATTGGATGTGCAATCAAAGCCACACACTGACTAAGACATAGGCAGTTTCATGAGGTCCATTTAACTGCGCCGCTCCCTTCTTAGTAAATAGGGCAGCAGGTTTGGCATCCACTAGAAAAGAGAGAATCCACTTCAGATAACCACGCCTCTACATGGCACTAAAGAGAAGAGAAAGGAAAGGAGGCATTCGTCAGCGTAGGAAGGCCCACCGAGCGAAGCTCTTTCTTATAAGTGAGGGACAACATCTCTCCATCGGTATGAAGCCTTTTAAGTAAAACAAAAAACAAAATCATAAAAATTTATGTCCATAGGACAACCATACCATTGTAGAACAATAAATTACTTAGAACACTTGTCAATAAATAAAAATAAAAAATTGTTCAAAATAAATCCCAATATTTATATCCATGTAGCACAAAGGAATTTAAAACAAAAGTGGTTCCTTTTAGATTAGATTCATATATTCATTCAATTTGAAATAAGTTGTGAATTGGAATTAGGAGCATTTCACTCATGGCCATATATTTAAAGATTATAAGAGAATCCTAACTTTTAGCTTTGCAAAACCAAACCAGCTCTATAAAAAGTGACCTTCCTAAGCTTTTCTTCTTCTAAGAGTTAGATTTGCTATCTAAAAGACATTCTCTTTGCTTTCTCTCCCTCAAGGGCTTCTGACATGACTGCCAAACATGATTCGTCGCATCGATGCCCGTTGCCCGAAGCCCTAGGGGAGGGATGCAAAAGGTATGCCTTGCTAATGTTATAGAAAGTTGAGTGATCTCTCGGTCAAAATATTTTGGTGATATAATTTCCAAACATAACCTATATATTGCACATATATCTACACGAGTGGCAGATCCAAAAATTTTGAGTAAGCTTAATTATTTATAAATGTATTGTTTTTAGGCTGACAAAGTCATTTTTAGAAATACATTCTCTATGAACTTGATCTCTATTAAAACTGTTATTACTTTCTTTCAATAGATATGATGATCATCAGGTTTCTTTTATAGTATCTTTCCATTTAGATTCTAAATTAAATATTATTAATATTCATGGAGTTACATCTCAAAATCAATTGACGATGAAAGAGTAGCTCACTTATATTATAAATCTTTGTTAGGTCMCTTGTCTTTCAATGTGGGATCCTTGACATGCACTACTCAAGATCATGGCTCTTTTGACTCATTGATCTTGGCTGAATTTCAGTTTTGGATTGTATGCTCGTTTAAGCGTTTTGGGCTACAATAATAAATTTTAGGGAGGAAAGAAAATAGAGAGAATAACAAAATACAATTTCATTGAATTGAATCCTTCAATTTGGATACAAACCTCCCCACCTATTTATATAAGAAAATTCATAATCATAATAGGAATAGAAAATCAAAATCAAATAATATAATTCATAATCATAACTTTAATTCAAATAATATCTAATAATATTATCTACCCAATAAAATTCAAATCATAATTGAAACCTAATACTAATATAATTCCAATCATATCAAATTACATTATTTGATTAGATTTTCTATTCATATCGTGACTATGAATTTTCTTATATAAATAGGTGATTAGGTTTGTATCCAAATTAAGGGATTCAATTTAATGAAATTGTATTTATCATGGTATCAAAGCCTACCTAAGGTCAGTAGAATTTTTTTTTTTCATATTTCATTCCGTATTTTTGTGATGCTGGTGACATATAAAAGGGTTGAATGTGTTTGAGAAGAAGATGCGTCGGGGAATTGTTTAGAGATAGCTATAATATTTTGATTAGTGCAATGTTTGTGAGGAATTTTTTTTGATGATTTAGTGGTTTTTGGGGAGTTGTTGCTTGAGATGATTGATAGATGATTTCTACCTTGAAAGTCGGTGGTCTCTCTTCCAAGAAAATCAAATTCGTGGTCTTTCATGTCAGAAAATTTAATTGGTGGTCTCTTGTGCTAGAAAAATGGGTTCATGGTCTCTTGTGCCAAAAAAAGGAGTTCGGGATATCGTCGTTGTGACCGTGTTATGATTTGCAAGCGATTTGACCTTCTTCCTTGCAAGTGGAGCATTTTGTAACTGGCGAACTTCCACTTGAGGAGGGTGATATATGATTTGATATTATCCATCATATATTAAAAAATGCGGATGTGAAGAAATTTTTTATAAACAAAATTATCTTTCATATTTTATTAAATACCATACCTACCCATCATTAATTGGTGTAAGTGGTTTTTTTCTTTTTCTTTTTTTTTTTTTGGAAATTTGGTGTTGCCCGTAGTCAAATTTATTAGTTTTTTTTGGATTTTTTTAAATATTTTTGTTGATGATATTATTAAAATTAAATATATTAATTTATTTGCCTTTTAGAATTCTATTTCACCTTCATTTATTTTGCATTTAAAATGTTAGAATATGAAAACTTTTATCAGGATTATTTAATAGTGTTTAATTATTGAATACTAAAAGTTGCAGAATCTCGAAAGTTTTGAAGCCCATCTTTTTTACAACTATAAAATGACTCTCTCCCATCCATTTTCAACAAAGGTTAGTTTTTTCCTTCTTCTTCTACTTTTTTTTTGTTTGTTATTATTTTTACGTTTCTCTATCACCATTTATTATTTTTAAAGTTTCTTAATTAGTGCAGTTGATCACATTCCAATTTTTCAGATTAGTATTGCTTAACAGTCATGAACCTTGGTGAAAGGTACATATATATAATTCATTATTCTAATATAATTAATTATATTTATATATTTAAAATTTTGTTTATTAAAGATTTTTTTTATAGAGAATATTAACAATATGTTTTATTTTTAATAAAAAGACGTTAGTTTTGTTCAACTAAATAACCTCTCTATTCTTCATTTAAAATATTCACTATTAAAATTTATGATTTTTCATTTTTCACTTATAACAATTAAATAAATTTTTAAATAAAGTACAAATACACATTAAAACTAATAATTCAAGTACATTCATGAAATAACAGTGAAAAATAATATAAAAAATTTGAATATACATTTTATCAATTTATTCCTAAAAATTAATTTAAAAAACTATAATTTTATCTATAATTATAATTGATACTTAAATTTTAAAAGTGATAGTGTTTTAATAGTTAAACAAGGTTAAAAAAATAAAAAATAAAAATATATTAAAACTAATAATTAGATACATTCATAAATTTGTTATTATCAAATAAACCTCTCTATATTCTTTATTTAAAACATTGATTTTTAAAATTTGTGATTTTTCATTTTTCACATTTTAATAAAGTTATAAATTTGCTTTTATCTCTAATTATAATTAAAAATAGAATTTGAGAAATATAGTGCTTAATAATTAAACAATGTTTAAAGAAATAAAAATATAAAAAATATTGTAACTAATAATTAGATGTATTCATAAATTACGATTGCAAAATAAACATCTCTATGTTCTTTATTCAAAACATTCACTCATGAAATTTATGATTTTTAATTTTTCTTTTCACTTTGTTTAGACAATTTTTTTTTTCACTTTTAGTAATTAAACAAATTTTAAAATAAAAGTTAAAATACAAAACTAATAATTTAAAATTAATAATGGAAATAATGTGAAAAGTCTTAGTATACATTTTTTCTCCATTTGTTCCTAAATTTAATTCTAAAATTTATGATTTTATCTTTAACTATAGATTATAATACTATCTAACTATTTAAAAATACTGTAACTTTTTTTAAAAATATATTGAAACTAATTATTTCATAAAATTTAAATGACAAAAAGTGAGAAATGTGAATATGAAGTTGTTGTCATTTTATTATTAAAATTAATTCTAAAATTTATGAATTTATTTTAATTATAATTAATAATTAAATTTCAAAAAGTTGTAACGTTTAATGGTAAAATAATAAAGGTATAAAAATATATTAAAACTAATTATCACATAAAATTGAAATACAACAAATGTGAGAAGTTTGAATATAGAAAAGTTTTGTCAGTTTATTTTTAAAATCCTTTGCAAAAAATTAATTTTAAAATTTATGACGTTATTTTTAATTATAATTATTGACGATGAAAATTTAAAAATTTTAGAATTCTAAATAGATCTGCGATCTCCCTCTCATTTTCTACAACTATATCAAAATTTCTCATTTTTATACACACAATTAAACTTTTACATAACCTCTAAGTTTGTTTTTATTTCTCCTTTCTATTTCCCTTGAAGAGCATAATTGACTAAGTTTTTTTTTTTCTTTTTTTACTTTGAATGGCAAAGTAGTGTTATCTAGTCATTAGTTTGATCTAAACAATAATAAGAGACAAAGATATGCTTCAAGAAAATAGTCTCAAATACAAGAAATATTGACTTAGATTTAAATTAAGTTATAACGTACAACGCACGTGTTAAGTTAACAGTTAGAATATAAGTATTAAGTTTCCAATTATGATTTGTATTAAAAAAAGAAAATTTCCAATATGAATTGGGTTTATTGGGTAGATAATATTATTAGATATTATTTGAATTAAAGTTATGATTAGGAATTATCTTATTTGATTTAGATTTTCAATTCCTATTATAATTATGAATTTTCTTATATAAATAGGTGGGTAGGTTTCTATCACGGATTCAACTCAATGTGTATTTTGTTACTTTTTCTATTTTCTTTCCTCCCTAAAATTTATCAAATATACAAGATTATTAAAAATAAAATAAAATAAAAGGTTATAACATAAAATAAGAATGACAATAATTATAGGTAGAAAAGTAGTTGAAACATGACAATTTAATATTCTAGTCCAGCTTTTTTTTTTACCAAATATTATATTTAAAATAACCTAAAATAGCAAAATTCATAGCATATATCATGTGATATAAAGTTAAAAATGGAGCTTAGACAATTAATTATCTCCAAATTTTTCAACTTCATTCTGCAAATTTGAAACTAAGAATTATATAAAATAAGAAAAGTTGAATCTCAAAAAAAAGACATCAGTAAAATAAATTACAAAAATATTATTACCTACATGTAATGGTAACATATAAATTGAAAAAAAAAACACTGAAACTGTTGACGACAATTAGATAAAAGATGTATAAATGGAAAGAATTTCTAATAATTTCGAAAGAGTATGTGACAACTACCCAAATTAAAATTAGTGTTAGAATGATCCAACTAACTTGTATATTCTGATTTTTTCTCTTTTGAAAATTGACATACTTAATATAGAAAATTGTAATTTCTTTTTTTTTTTGTGTTTCTATTATTTTTTTAATTGACCTGATCTATGATACTTTTTCCTTAAATAAAATCGATGAAACTTTTTTCCTTATTTAAAAATAAACTTGATGAAATTATTTTCCTTATATAAATCACACTAAAAGAAACTAAATAGAAAATTTGGAAAATAAAATTGAAGAAAATTGAAGAAAATTTTTTTTCTTGTATAAATCACATAATCACGAAAATAATAAAAATAAAAAATAAAAGATTGAACAGAAAACTATGAAAAAATAACGAATCACGGAAAAAAAATAATAATAATCAAATCTGGTTTAGAACAAAGGTGCGTAGTCAGCCACTACAGCAAAGGTAACTATGACAATCTAAACTTGACTGTTATATATTAATACTATGCATTCTAAGTCGAATGTTAGTCCTCCCCGGCCTAAAGCTAGGACCAAGAAAAGCTACATATTACATTTTTAATGTTTGAAGAAGTCTATGTTGGGAATGCAAAAAAAATAAAAATATATTTTAAAAAGTTCTATCTTTGATTGGTTGTCCCACATGAATAGATTTAGAAGTTGGAAAGGTGTTTATATTGAGAATTGTTTTATTTTGCTTGTAAAAAGTATTTGAGGTAGGCCCAAGACCTCTCCACATATGCGCCGCTGCAGCTGTCCATCACATGCACGATAAAAATAAACACCTTTGATTTTTTTGGAAAAAATATTTTAATTACCTAATTTAAAGGTTAAACACATTTTGTACGTTTGAATTAATTTTTAAAACGTTTTGAAATCTTTCCTATATAAAGAAAGAAGTTTTGGCATTTATGAGACAACACTCCAATTCGTTCTCCTCTCCTCACAGTTCTCTCTAACAATTTCTAAGCTTGATTTCGATTCCAGTCCACTCCGACAAGTGCACGTCAGAGTTGGACGTTGTGTTAACCTTAGGTAACAACCGATGACAACAATATTTAGCACCAAGGTCGTGCTGTAATTGCTTTCAAGTTAGTGGTTCCACCCACGACACAACAACATTCTTGATTTGCTTTTCTGTGTTCGTGAATCTACACTCTACTTTCCCTACAAGTTGAAAGCAATTATCATGGCTACTATTCGATCCAGGAAGATTATGTCAAATCTTTCCAAATTGGAACCACTCGATGTGTCCAATTACTGTCGCTGGTCTCAGAAGTTGCTGATATTCTTCGAGCAATTGGAGGTCACCATCCTTGCAGCTCAGCCCACTGCCACTGCTGCTGGTTCATCCTTTGATTCTGACAAATTCGAGAAAGGCAATCATACGATATGTGGCCATCTCCTCAACCATATGAACGATTCCCTCTTTGATCTATTCATATCCCAAAACTCTGTGAAGGTTATATGGGATACATTGGATTCCAGATATGGAGGGGACAATGAAGATAGGAAAAAATACGTGGTCGGTAAGTGGCTACAATTTCAAATGTCGGATGACAAACCCATCATGGACCAGGTGCACGAGTACGAGAATTTGGCAACAAATGTACTGTTTGAGGGGATGAAGATGTGTGAGATTCTTTAGGCGAATATTCTGCTCTAGAAATTTCCTCTTTCCTGGAGTGATTATCGCAACCACTTGAAACACAATAAAAAAGATTTAACTTTGCAAGAGTTGATCGGTCACATACGCATAGAAGAAGCCAATAGGCAAAAAGATAAGCTCTCTTCCCAATCTTAAAATTCAATTAATGCTAACTTAGTTGAATCTTCTTGTGCAAACAAAGACATATTCAAAAGTAAAGGAAAACAAGTTACTAAGAATAGAGTTCAAAACAAGAAAGACTTCCAATTCAAAACTTGTGAAGGAAGAATTGAGAAGTCCAAAATATTTTGTTATGTCTTTGAGAAACAGGATACAAGTTCTACCAGTGCATAATGAGGAAAGGAAAGCCATATCACAAGCATGTTCCACAGGCCAACCTTGCTGAGACAGACGAAATCGTTGTTGCTATGGTCGTTGTGGCGAATTTGGTAAAAAACAAATCCAACTGGATTCTCGATACTGGAGCTTCCAGACACTTCTGTTCGAATCAGGACCTCTGCTGATGGCGATTATGTCTTTATGGGGAACTCAGTAACTACTGTATAGTACTTGGGATAGGAAAGGTTCTTTTAAAGCTTACCTCTGGAAAAAACTTTATCTTTGAATGATGTTTTGTATGTTTCCTCACTACGCAGGAACTTGGTGTCCATGAGTCTTCTGAACAAGGTTGGAATTAGAATTGTGTTTCAAGCTGGCAAGGTTGTCATCACAAAAAATGGTGACTTTATTTGTAAGGGTTATTTAGCTGATGGTTTGTTTGTTCTGAACACAATTTCTAATTCTGCTTCAATAAATGAAATTAATCCTCATTCGGTTTATATCGTTGAGTCTATTGATGTGTGGCATGCTAGACTAGGACATGTGTTAAGGGATTGAATCCCAGCGGAAGATGCAAACACTTTGTTCTTGATTTTTCATTTGAATTGAAAACACACAAAACTAAGAATTTTACAGAGAGGTTTAATACCTTTGCAGAACTTTTCCTTGATCCAACAGTTGGACGGCTCCGATCAGGACTTCCTCGCTATATCTCTAGTGACGATCGGCTTGTGGGAGTCGGATGGAAGAATTTACAGGGGAATTCTTTGAGAAAGAGGCCTTCTTGGGAGGATCTCGGTCGAGTAAAAAAAACCAGATGATGTCAAATGCATGCCTCTTGCATTTATCAATAAAGGAGGGGAATAACCCCTCCACTTGCCTCCTCCCCACTCCCCTCCTAAAATGGGGTGGAGTGATTTAATTAATTTAAAATTTATTAATATAATTAATTAATCAATTAATATTAATAATTATTAATCTGATTAATAATTAATAATTAAATATCCTATATTTAATTAATTTGAATGATATCCAAATGCTCCTCTCATTTATAATCTATTGTTTTAATTTTGAATCTCTTCCAAATTAATCTTTAACCTATAGAATTGATATGAATATAATTCATATCAATTATTAATTGAATAATCTTATTCAATCAATTTCTATCATTTATATTATAATGTATCCATCACTATAGTTTAATTGTATCTTATACAATTAATGTACAATCCCTAACTCAATTTGAACATTTCAAAAATCTTCCAAATTCTTGATCCTCGTTTTACCCGTGGTGAGCTAGCAAGATGACCTAATGGACCTATAGGCAATAAGCTCAAATGATCTGAGGTTAATTAATTAAACTCATAAATTGATTAATAAACATTCATTAACTATAGGGCATTCCACTACAGACCTATGATTAGGGGTGCACACAAAGGGGGTAAAATCGACCCGACCGACCGAAATAGGGTCGGTCGGTCGATTTTGAGAGTGCATAAGCGGTTGGTCGATCTCCCTCCCTCCCTCATTTCGCACGGCCTCCATCCCTCTCCCCATTTCCATTTCG
>NW_019104506.1:14435-26916 GCF_001995035.1 Momordica charantia
GGTTGGAACCACCAAAACGCATTGGAAGACGCGTTTCATTAAGGGCAAAGTTGGAAGAAAAACAGTTTTCTGCAGCCTTCCCAGGCGCCTGGCGCCTTTCATGAGGATGTTTCCGACTTTTTGCTTCTTTTGATTAATTTGCACTCCCAAATAGTCCTAAAATGTCATAAATACAATATAAGCCAACCACAAACCATCATATATGAATTTTGCAAGAATTGGAACTCAAACGACCGAGAAAAAGTCCGAAACAAAGTTAAAACATAGTAAAAACAGCATCTAAAACATTCTTTTTACGCATGTAAACAAGCGTAATCAGTGGAAGCAGAATAGTTGTCGATTTGAGATTCTTAGCAAAATTAGTAGAGATATTTTGGCGATTCCGGTCTCCACTGTAGCATCTAAGTCGGCTTTCAGTACTAGAGGGCGTGTAGTTGACTTTTAACGTTGTTCATTGGTTCCAAAAACAGTTGAAGCTTTTATATGTTCTCAGAATTGGTTAAATTCCGAGTCGGTAGATGTTGATTTTCAGAAATACTTAGATGAAGATTCAATGCTCGAAGAAGGTATCAATTCAACATTTGTTTTTCATTTTTCTAAATCTTTTTCTATTAAATCTTAACATTATTTATTTTTTTTATTTCATCTAATTTTATAGGATTCAGAGTCGTTATGGATGAGGAAAAGAATATTGAAGACGTTCAAGATCGTATAAAACTTTTGATGTAATAGTTTGTGACTTTCTGGAAGACTAAGACTTGAGGATGTGTTAGACTTTTGTTGATATTTCTATTTTCTAAGTTGTTAGTACTTTTAGCACTCGAACTTTGGACTTTATTTAGAATGTAGACTTGGATTTTGAACTCTATTTTTAATTTGAATATGATTTGAACACTATTTTCAATTTGAATATGGACTTGGACTATTATTGATTTTTGAATTTTAATTAGAATTATTTATGTTATTTTGTATGGATTTTGCATTGTATAAGAAATTAAAATAGATTTGATATTTTATTAGAATATTTTGAAATTTGACTTGAATATTGAATTTTTTGCATTAAAATTATTTTTGATTTTGTATGAAATTTGCATTAGATTAGAAATTGAATGATTGAAATTGAATTTAATTATTGATTAAATTTTGGAATAAGAAAGGATGCAGAAAAATATATATATAAAAAACAAGACAAAACAAGACACTGATTTAAAAAAAATTGTCGGTCGGTTATATATATAATTTTCAGTCGATCGATTTCCATTTTTGGAAACTGACAACATGTCGGTCAGTTGGGATTTCAGCCTAATAACCGCCCCGACCGACCGATGTGCACCCCTACCTATAATTGCACTCTTATGCACTGTAGAACAAGTTGCGTCCATGGATATAATCATTAACAATAAGTCGATCCTTCACGAGTGCCCGTAACCTCAGCTGGATCAAATTACCATTTTACCCCTGGGTTACTTCTTGTACCTTAAGTACCACGGATCCTTTAAAAAACAACCCAGTTATGGTCCGACCAATAACTGGAAGTCCCCCTTGAGCCAATAAGAGGGTAGGGCTTCTTGTTCAAGTCCCGGTGTCAGTTCTTAACAGAGCACTCATCTACTTCCCTAAAGTCGGGAATGAGTGAATTTCATCTCGTGTAGTTACGTTCCCAGCTCCCTACTTGGTTCCGTCCCCAAAATGGTAGGAATGTTGAGTCGGCAACCCGGGTCACTCTCACCCATACAAATCAAAGGACGAACCCTCGTAAACAGGAGCTCGTAACTTACTCAGGATTAAGATCGAGTTACATGATCATCCTGTGAAATATTAATCTAAATAGTTAACAGTGTTACAACTATTGATTAATAAATTCACGGTTTGGTCTTATACAAACTCATTGTATAGGATACCCCGGCTCGCATGTCACTATCTGAACAACCTAGATAGAGTCGTTTGAACTGCTACAAAGCGGGTCGTATCCATATTACCACGATAAGGTACTTGTTGCGTCTACGCAACCGTGTTGGATACACATGCAAGTATACACGATATCTGCCGATTGTAGTACGAAACGAGGTCGAATCCATAGGGACTTAGGAAAATATTCTAAACTACGCTTGAAGATACCAAAAGTGCAAAAAAATAAAATATAGATGATTGTGTTGAAAATAAAGAACAGTATCATAACAAAGCGATAAACGATCTCAGCAGCGAACACCCTTCAGAATGTTGACAACAAGAAGAAGTTACAGCACAACATAGCGAAAGTGGGGGTTAAATAAATCTGGAAAAGTGGGGGAGACATAACATGCTTTCACTCAATCCCAACCTACACTCTAGCACGAAATCAGTTGTTAATGCACAACTCTAGATGGTTCTCTTCCAAGACACCCAAACATGAATACCCACAACTCCCATTGCTAAATATTAAAGCAATAGACGCAAGTTCTAAGCATAATTAGGGGACCTCATTCCTAAGCATCCACGACCCTATTAGAAAAAAGTAGCTAATCACAAATAGAGCAAGTTAGCAATCCGTAAGCCCTCCCGGATCATACAGATGCTTGCATACAAAACAAAGTGGCGAACAATGTTCAGTAAGGATTAAGAAATAAACACAACTATATTTATTAACAAATGAAATTAGCAAGAGTTCAGTTGTTCATCAGTTACAGCATGTAAATCTCCCTCAAAATGAGGTTTAGCTCATGGAGGAAGAAGAAAATACAATGGGTAAAGAAATAGTACAACCCATTTCAAGAAAAGAGAAGAAAATCGAGAATATATGACAGCTCGAAGCAGCAACCAAATATCCTCCTCTGTCGCCAGCTCTCTCTACCCGAAAATGGTGAGATTACTCTTCCTTGTCGTTTCCAACGCTAAAAAATGTGTCTCTATTGTGATCTGTGTGTGTCGGCTAGGTCAAAATGTCCCTTTTACTTCTGGTCTCAATTTTAGAGCACCCGGTTAGAGGTTGTACGGGCATGGTACCTTATCCCGTTTCTGGGATAGTTACTGCACTGTAAATTCATGGTCCTGCTATTCTTCGCTTCAGCTCTTATCTGCTCTGCCTTGAACATGCTTCATCTACTCTTTTCTGGCTTAACACGTTCTTCATGCCTTGTCGTTTCTATCCAAACATGTGCAATTAAGCCAAAAAAATAATAGAGTTTAACACAAGTTTTAGCCAAAGGATTCAGGACAAGTCACTTTTAGCTCGAACTTTGATTTCTAATAGCATTTATGAGATTTGAGAGTTAAAATAGACACACTTTGACAATTCTTCGTATAAAATTACCCAAATAAATACTAGAATAACTCTCTTTTGGAGAGTTATCACTATCCAACCTTTCCATATACTATAGACCATTTAGGTTATTACTAGAACATTATCCATTTGTATATCGATAATATATATAATTTATATACCGGGTATATTAACTGTATATCAAACATATACGTGTTCCAACTACATTAAAGAACATTGAATCTTAGTTTATTGGAATACAAGAAATGAATAGAAATAAAAAATAACTTTTTTTAATAATAAATAAAATGTTTATATATTACAAACTCACGAGCTCAGTGCACCAAAACCAACAATGTGAATATTGTATTGATTAAAAGACTTAAAAATTTACCAAAAAACCTTTTAAACTGGTCACATCTAGGAGTACTGAACTGCTGGAACTAATTCATTCTAATTTGGCCAATTTCAAAAACACTACTAGTAGGAGTGGTAAAAAAAATATTGTATTTCATTTGTTGATGATTTTTCTAGATATACAAAAATTTATCTCCTAAAACCTAAAGATGAAGTAAGTAGTATGTTTTTTAAATCAAATAGAGGTGGTGAATATAGTGATAATTCTCTAAAAGAGTTATGTGAATTCAATGGTATTATAGAACTTAAAAATAGAACTTTAAAAGTAATGATGAATGCTATGCTATGATGAATGCTATGCTATGGTATTATATGAATGCTATGCCAGTGACCATCCTTCATTATGCTGCAAAGCTAGCCTTCACTAGGGTTGAGCACCGTTTCATCACCCTTGGAAAGGTTGTACAGATTCGTCTTGTAGCGTTATTGTGGTGTCATCGTATATTTTTTTTGGAAGACTTTTTTTTTTACCTAGATTTTTTTTAAACTTGGATTTTTTTTATTTGGATTTTTTTTTTGAACTTGGACTGAATTTAAAGTTCTCTTTAAGTTGTCTACGTACCCTCAAACAAAAGGGATCAAGTCATAATGTAGTTCATTTGATTTTTTTTATTTTTTTTGCCATTCACCTTTTAGACTCATGTGGGCTAGGAGTACCATGCAGTATAGGCTCTTGCGATAAGGAGCATTACATTTCAAATGTCATGATTTTAACCATATCCTTCATTTGTAGGATTGGTTGAAATGGCAAAACTTTGCATTACCTTCGAGCAACTTTCCGTACTTATGACAAGATATAATTTTCTCTTCATACGTGAAGGATCGAAAAGGCTGTGAATCTTTTTGCCATCAAATTTTTTCGTCTCCAAGATCTTCATCTTTCCTTTGTTTCGATCGTTTGTCCCCACTTTAAGATGATCCAAAGTATATGTTGAAGCTTGATTTTTTCTTGATATGGAGACACTTAACCTTTGGAAGACTAAAGGTCGAGTCAAACATTGATTTCTTCTTTCATTGCGGCCATACTCATTCTTTGGAAGACCGAAGCTCGAGTGGTTGAAGGCTTGATGTGATCAAAGACAGAAGTCTTTTGTTTGATTTCTTTTTAATCATCAACTTCTTCCACATTTATGTAATGTATATTTGGAAATTCTTCTACATTTTGACCATGAAATGAATTTGAGCATGTTTGACTGCATGTATTTGTGGTTACCGCAATATGATTTGCTTCAGCTAATTCATCAAGTTCTAGCTCGATTTTTCCTTCTTGAGCTAACTTTAGAATTAGTTCCTTTAAGACGAAGCATTTCTCCACTGGATGGCAACAATTCTATGGTATTTGCAGTAGTTGGGATCATTTACTTTTCCCATCTCTTCTTGTCGTTTGCATTCAGGGAGTTCAATCAGTTGTACTTTTAGTAGTTATTCTAACATGTCAGAGATGTCAGAATAAGGAAAAGGATAAAATTTTTCTTGTCTTTCCTTTATAGTTGACGACGCCTTTCATTTTCTTGTCGTTTTTTGACCTTCTTATTCCTTTGCAGTAGTTGAACTTGCCCATAACGCTTTATTGTGATAATAGTGGTGCTGTGGCAAATTTCAAAGAACATTGTTGATCCTTTTACGAAGGCACTCATGACTAAAGTGTTTGAGGGCCATCTAGAAAGTCTAGGTCTATGAGCATTGTACAGTTAGTCTAGGGCAAGTGGGAGAAATGTAACGAGTATAGTGTATGTCCTAGTTTATTGTATTTTCCCTTTGCTTTATGATTATGTACACCCCACTAGAGTTTAGTTGAAGTAGGAGTTTGTTGGGTGTGTTGCCCTAAACTCGTAATTTGTATTTATGTAAAAACAAATGTATATTCAATAGAGTTTTATTCAATCAATTTGTTGTTGAATTCATAGCATTGCATTGTCCAAAATCCAATAAACTAAACATCCAAGGTTATTATCATGTAACCGGGACAATATATCTATTGGGTATATATTTGATATACCTCTGATATACTAGGTATATATTTGATATACCCCTGATATACAAATGGATAATGTTCCGTGAATAACCTAAATGGTCTATAGTATATGGATAAGGTTGGGTACCTTATCCTAACAACATTATGGATACGACCCACTCTGTAAATGTTACAGACGACTAGATCCAGGTCGTTCGTGTGCAGACATGCGAGTGGGGGTATCCTATACAATGAGTTTGTATAAAACTGGACCGCGAAATAGCCAATCTTTAGATGTAACAACATTAACTAACATATTGCTATTTCTTAGGATGACTAGGCAGCTCATTCTCAATCTTGAGTGAGTTATGGACTCCTGTCCATGAGGACTCGTCATTTGATCTGTATGGGTGAGAGTGACCTGAAACGCCGACTCAATATTCCAACCATTTTAGGGATGAGACCGAGTGGGGAGCTGAGAACATAATTTCACAAGATGGAATTCACTCTTCCTCGACTTTAGGGAGTAGATGAGTCTTCTCTTAAATGCTGACTCTGGAACTTGAACCAGAGGCCCCACCCTCTCACTGGCGCAAGAGGGACTTCCGATTATTGGTCGGACCATAATCGAGTTGTTCATTAGAGGAGCAGTGGTATTTAAGGATCAAGATGTAACATAGGGGTAAAACAGTAATTTGACCCATCTGTGGTTACGAACACTCGTGAAGGATTTACTTGTAATTAATGGTCGTATATCCGTGGACACGAAAATATTCTGCAGTAAGAAGAGTGCAGCTGTAGGTCTTTAGTGGAGTGGCCCGTAGTTAAGGAATATTGATTAACTCGGTTAATGAGTTTGACCGATTAATCTTGCATCGTTGGACATTCTGGTCTGTAAGTCCATTAGGCCCCCTTGCTAGCTCATAACGGGTAAAACGATGATCAAGTTTTTGGAAAAATTTGAAATGTTCAAATTGATCAAGGGGTTATATATATGTATAGTGATACATTATAATATACAATTAATTTTAATTGAAACCATATATTATGAAAGAAATTATTTGAATGAGATTCAAATAAAATTAATATGAATATGATTCATATGATTCATATTAAAACTATAGGTTAAAAATGATGTGCATTAGATGTACATTACAACTATAGGTTATACGAGAGAAATGCTATAGAATATGATTCTATTTTTGTAATAAAATAATTAACTATATATATATATTAATTGATTATTAATTAGATTAATAATTAATTAACATTTATTAATTAATATGATTAATTATATATATATATTAATTATTATATATATATTAATTTATTAATATTAATTTAATATTAATATTAACATTCCCCTATTTAATTGCAGGGGAGTGGGGGGACAGTTATGATGTGGGGAGTTAACCTCACGTAATATGTGGTTATTGCAGAACTGTTCTGCAAGAGATCAAGCCCAACGAAGAAATTCTCTCAAAAGAAACTCTTTCAATTCTCCATTACGTTCAAAATCGACGCTCCCACAAGCGTGTTCTCGATACCTAGAGGATAGCACGAAAGATCTATTAGTAGTGTTCAGGAAATTGTTGAAGAACAACTCTTCAAACGTAAGTTTTCCCCTGTATTTCATTTTTGCACATTTGATTTCGTTTCTCAAAATTGGTGAACAACAATCATCGCTTCCGCTGTGGGATTCACATCCCATCAGTGTTGATAACCATCAATTCTTTAGGAGTCGTCTTAGCATTCTTGCTTACTATCTGCGGGGTTTTATTCCTTGAAGAAGTCCCCAATGCATGCCTTGAATGCACAACTCAATAGCAGATAGTTCAATCAGTTGATCTTTGCAATAGAGACTCAAAGCTCTCTACCTGTTGATGTAGTCAACAACAGGTTCATATTTTCGTTGCTTGGTGTTGGTGAATTCCATCATGCTTACGGTTCGCCTTGTGCTATAGAAGTGATTTAAGAACTCTCTTTCCAACTACTCCCAGTCGTTGATGGATTCAGACTCCAGATCTGTGTACCAGTCAAAAGCATTGCCCTTTAGTGTTCAAACGAATTGTTTAACGAGTAGATCTCCTCGAGTGCCAGAATTTTTACATGTCTTAACGAAATGAGCAATATGATGCTTAGGTTGCCCTTTCGTCAAATTGTTGGAACTTTGGAGGCTGATGTTCTTTATTTTGTCACTGACTTTCACAGTGTGATTTTGTCTTCACTCAGCGACATTCGCAACATCTTGAATTTCGATCTGGTTCATAAGGGAAGTAATCTTATAGTTCCTCTCTTCGACCATTTTTGTCAGCATATTAAGTTTCTTCTCAATTTCCACCAACTTTTCTTCCATGGTGGATGAAGCTTCCTTGAATGTCATTACTTTGGTTTGAGAGAAAGAGATGAGAAGTAGAGATGTCCCACTGGGCGTGCCAAATTTGTTTGAAGAGAAATTCAACGAGAGAAAAAGTCGAATTAATGAACTTGTATTTGTATTTATGTATGTGAGTTTTACAATCTCTAATGTATAATCCTATGATTATTCTCTCAAATTTAAACTTTAATTCAAGGGCTCGTGAGCTTCTTCTTGAATCAATGGTTGATGCCTTCAGCTTCTTGCTTGACGAAGGATCTTGAAGTCTTCAGTTTTGAGCTTGTTTGAAGACTTTGACTTGTTGATGAAGTTCTTTGGCTTGTAGCTTGATGAAGACTTTGTGAAGTCTTCGACTTTGAGTTTATTGGAGAATCGTTGAAGGCTCCAACTTTGTGCTTGTGGAATTCTTCGGCTTATAACTTGTGAAGTTCTTCGACTTTGCAACTTGTGAAGTTCTCCAGCTCTATAGCTTGTGAAGTTCTTCGGCTCTATAGCTTGTTGAAGTTCTTCGGCTTTACAGCTTTTTGAAGTCCCTCGACTTTGAAGCTTGAGTCTTTGGCTTCAAGTCTTGCTGCTCGACGAAGAGTTCTTCAGTCGGTTGCTTAACGAAGAGAAAATTCAATGTTTTTGAAGTTTCCAATTTTTCTGGCTTCTGCTCTCTCCAATGATCAACATGTTACATTTTCTGTTTTTAATTCAGTAAAATATCCTGCTCATGTGGAAGAATGCTTTTCTCTTCAGAATTGAGGATGACTTTATGAGTGAAGAAATGCAAAAGGATGCCTTGCTGGACTTCTTGGAGAAACAACATACAATAACCTATGAACCATAGGGAACAGGAGCTGAGTTGATTCAATTTTTAGAAAGCGAAAAACTAGAAAGATAGAGTAGTCAAAACGACATTTGAATCACTTGAGATGGAAGACAGAGAACAATAACCTTTTAAGCGTTTTGTTGAAAAAGTGCCAAGGCTGGAATTAAAAACCTTGCCTCAACATATGAAATACGCCTACTTGGGTGATGCAGAAACACAACCCATTATCATTGCAGTTGACTTAGCTACAGAGAAAGAGTATCAACTGTTACAGTATTAAAGAACCACAAGAAAGCAATAGGTTGGACGCTTGCTGATATAAAGGGTATCAGCCCAAGCTACTCCATGCATAAAATTTTCTTGGAAGAGGATTGCAAGAACGAAGTTGAGCACCAAATGAGGCTTAACCCATCCATGAAGGAAGTGGTTAAAAAGGAGATCATCAAGTGGCTTGATGCTGAGATAATCTATCTTATTGCTAACAGTGATTAGATGAGTCCAGTGCAGTGTGTTCCCAAAAAAAGGAGGAATAACATTGGTCCCAAATTACAACAATGAGCTTATTCCAACTAGGACAGTCATAGGTTGGCGCATATGTATAGATTACAGGAAGTTGACAAAGCAACCAAGAAGGATTACTTCTCATTACCCTTCATAGATCAAATGTTGGATCGTTTGGCTGGACATGAATACTATTGTTTTTAAGATGGGTAGTGGGCACAACCAAATCACCATTAAACCCCAAGACCAACAGAAAACCACTTTCACTTGTCCATATGACACCTTTGCATTTAGAAGGATGTCATTTGGATTGTTCAATGCTCCAGCAAATTCCAACGTTGCATGATGGCCATATTTTCAGACTTAGTTGAGACAGTGGTGAAAGTTTTTATGGACGATTTTTCAGTATTTGGAGAAAGTTTCAACGAATGCCTAACAAACTTGGAGAAAGTGCTAAAGAGATGTGAGGGCACCAACCTAGAGTTAAACTGGGAAAAGTGTCCGTTCATGGTATAAGAAGGAATAGTACTTGGCCATAACGTGTCAAAGAAATAGATAGAGGTTAAGAATGCAAAAATTGAGGTGATAGAGAAGCTGCCTCCTCGAACATCTGTGAAGGGAGTCAGAAGTTTCCTTGGACGAGCTGAATTTTACAGAAGATTTATAAAAGAATTTTCGAAAATCTCTAAACCCTTATGCTCTCTTTTGGAAAATGATAAAACCTTCGACCTTTCTTCCAATTATTTGCAGACATTTAACATGCTCAAGAAGGCACGCATCAAGGCTCTTATCATGACAACTCCATATTGGACAAAGCCATTTGAGGTCATGTGTGACACAAGTGACTACGTAGTGGGTGGCATGTTGGGATAGCGAAAAGAGAAACTCATCCACCCTGTATATTACATTAGCAAAACATTGGTGAAGGCTGAACTAAACTACACAACCACTGAGAATGAACTGTTAGCTGTGATGTTTGCAATAGAAAAATTCAGAGCCTATCTGGTGGGAACAAAAGTGGTTGTTTACATAGACCACACTGCTATTAAATACCTTTTAGCCAAGAAAGACGTAAAACCAAGGCTAATGAGGTGGGTGTTGCTGTTGCAAGAATTTGATTTGGAAATTTATGATAAGAAAGGCTCAGAAAATCAAGTGCCTGACCATATTTCAAGGGTAAAACTTAGAGAGGAAGAGAAGGACCAAGTTCACATTAGGGATGCATTCCTTGATGAACAACTATTGGCTGTCACAAAAGTAAAAAGGGATGAAAAGCCATGGTTTGCAGACTTAGCCAACTACTTAGCAAGTGGAATTTTACCTCCTGATATGAACAAACAACAGTTAAAAATTTCTTCCATGATAGTAACTTTTACTACTCGGATGACCCATACTTGTACAAGTTGTGTAAAGATCAGAATATGTGGAGATGTATGGATAGTGCTAAAGCAACAAGGGTGTTGGAGCATTGTCATGCTGCCCCCTATGGTGCTAAAGCAACAAGGGTGTTGGAGCATTGTCATGCTGCCCCTATGGTGGCCATTTTGGAGGGCAGAGGACAACAACAAAACTCTTTCAAAGTGGGTACTATTGGCCTCTATCTTCCAATATGCCCACAATTATGTGAAAAATTGTGATAGGTGCCGATGCTTGGGACACATCTCCAATAGGTCTGAAATACCCCTAAACTTCATTCTAAAAGTATAACTATCTGGTGTATGGGGTATAGATTTAATGGGACCCTTCCCACCCTCAAATGGGAACTTTTACATTCTTTTGGCAGTAGACTATGTCTCTAAGTGGGTGGAGGCTATAGCATGCATAACCAGCAATGCCAAAATTGTCTTAAAATTTATGCATAAAAATATATTCACGAGGTTTGGGACCCTAGGCCACTCATTAGTGATGAATGGACATATTTTGTCAACAGAGCAATGATTACACTACTTGCAAAACATAATGTGAAGCATAGAGTATCAACAGCTTATCACCCTCATACGAATGGACAAGCAAAGATTTCCAACCGTGAGAAAAAAGGAATCCTTAAGAAAGTAGTAAACAGCAACCGAAGAGACTAGTCTTTCAAGCTAGATGATGCCTTATGTGCGTACATGCTTACAAACCCCTTTGGGCACATCCCTTTATAAACTAGTTTTTGGGAAGGCTTGATGTTGCATGCTCAAAACCAAGGTGAATACTAGTGCATACACTATATTCGTCAGTTGTAGTACGAACGAGGTCGAATCCACAGGGACTTGGTGTAATATTCTAAGACTATGTTCTAGAACACCGAATGTTGCACACAAGTAAATAGTGACGATTATGCTAAAAACAATAAACAATTTAACACAGACAAATGCAGTAAATGATTCTAAGAAACAAACACAGCCTACATATGTTAGACAAGAAAAGCTCTAGCATAGAGAACATAATAAGGGATAACACATATGGTTTAACATGGGGGAGATTTCCTACTTTCAGTCACTTTCAGCCTCTACTATAGCATAACAATACTACTGCTGCTCAACTCGCATGGTTCGCAGCCTCTTCAGCCTCTTTGCTTAATGACAGCTCGGCCGCCACCATTGCTTGCCCCTCATCGACTTTAAGCAGCTTATCTTCAGTTTCCTTCAGAAGCTGCTCTAGGTCCGCGATCCGACTATCCCGAGAGGTCGCCTCCGCCCGTGCCATCTCAAGGTCCTCCTCGAACTTCTTGTGCGCCGCTTCAAAGTCTCTCGTAGCATTCTTAGCACGAGATTATTCCTCAATCACCTAGGCCATACGAGATCGAATGTCCTCCTCTAGCTTACTGATGTGGGCCTCAGTAGAAGTTGCTCGGCATTGGATGCGATCTAACTCAATACACTGGCGAGTAGCCTTCTCCTCTACCCGCGACGCATCCTCCCGAACAATGCTCTTCTTAGACTGAATTTGCTCAGCCTTAGCATAAGTAAAGGTGGATCGGTCAGCTCCACTCAGCAAAGGTTGAAGGCGTTGTACCTTCGGTTGATGCTCTTGCTTCTGAACCCCCTAGTCACCAGTTCATTCTTCAGAGCCAGGGATAGGGCATGGAAACGATCGGCTAGCTAGCAGAAGTAACCTAGAGAGGTCAGGCGAGAATAGGAATAATTAGAAAAAATGGAAGAAAAGAATATCTCACTTCAACTGCATCAAAAGCCC
>NW_019104506.1:43577-134054 GCF_001995035.1 Momordica charantia
GGTTCTTCACGAATCAAGCTCGAACCCGGTCTCCGGTTCCGACCTGAGCACTAGGGTGGACCTGCACAAGAGGGTAAGCACTCCGACGCTTAAGTTAGTATAGATCGGACTCCGTATTTAATTCGAGGTGAGATTCGATACCTGAGCGTGAAATGAAGCCCTCTATTTATAGGTGATGGATCCGACAGCACACACAACCGGCGGTTATATGTCTTTTCTCATATTGGACCTGTCGGGTTCCGAGCAGGTCGGACCCCAGTCAGGTCGAACCTTGGTGCCCATAATCTTTTATAACGGGCGAACCCAGTCTCCTCGGCAGGGCCGAGATGGACCTAGGCAATCCCTTTTTTTTTATTCAGTTTCTTCAAACACTAATAAGGGTCCTCCACGTGTCTTGGGTACGTTTACCCCCAAACAAATATCAACAAAGTTAAATTGACCAAATAGTTTCAACACTATTTATTTTACAATGAAATCGTCAGTAGATTGGTGAAATTTTTTTTCAAATAATATATAAAGCCAATCTCTATCGTTACTTTGTCAAAATAGTAGACTAATAATTAAGACAACAAAGATATTTAAATGTGAACTCAAATATAGAAATACCATTCAAAGGAATTTAAAATATAGTAAGGGAACATATCTTCACAATTTTATAAAAGTCTTCTATGATTATGCATTTGAATAATATTAGGGAGTCCTATTATAAAAACTCCCCTAATTTTTAAAGTATTCTTACAAGCTTCATTCATGTATGTGATATATATGTGAGTTAAAAAGACGAATTACAAGCTCACACGCTCATTTTAATTAAATAAAAGTATTTGCCTTATGCGTTTAGCATGTTTGTTAAGGTGTTTATGGAAGATTATAATTTTTTCTTTCGAATTACTAGTGTTTGGTTAAAATTTTATAGAGCAATTTTAACTTATTAAAAATACTATAAAATAAATTTCAATAATAAAAAATAATTTGAGAAGCTTTTTACAACCTACTTTTGAGTGCTTTTTAGATAAATAAGTTAGGTCATTTTGATAACTATTTTATTTTTAATTTCATGTTTTTTGAAATAAATAAAAAGAAGATAATTTTCAAAAATTTATTTTTTATTTCCTAAAATTTGGATAAAGATGATGAAAAAATACTCAGAAAAATTGAGCAAGACAACCATAATAATTTTTAAAAACAAAAAACAAAAAAGAAGTAGATGTTTGATAGCTATTTTATTTATTTATTATCTTTTTTGTTTTGATTTTTGAAAAACAAATTTATTTTTTCTATTTTCAAAAAACGTTTTTGATATTCTAAGTAAATTTAAAAAACAAAAAAAAAAAAGTAGTTTGTTTAAAAACAATCTCATTATTTCATCTAATTCTCAACTTTTATTTTCTTCAACACATGTTTTCTCACAAATTTCTTTTCTAGTCTAAAACTTTTTCCTTCCTAAATTTCTCTTTCTAAAAATTTCATTTAGGTAATATTTACTACTATTTCTCTCTCTAAAATTTTAATATCCATATATATTTTTCTTTTCTTTTCTTATTCTAACCTATCATTCTAAAAAATTTGATATTTTCTCCAACTTTTCTCTCTCTCAAATTTCGATTATAACTTTTTTTTTCGCTTTTTAATCTATTTTTTTCTTTAAGAAATATACTCTGTTTAAAATTTTTATATATGTATTTAGCTGTTCTCTCACTAATTTTTTTCCAACCTTTCTTTATCTCTCTAAAATTTCTCTTTAAAAAGCCTCTCTTTATCTCACGTGGGATGATAAAAATTTCCACACAGTTTGGTCACCACTCCAAGAATTTGGAATGCATTTCCCACCATGTCCAAACCCCGTCCTCATTCCATTCTTTTAAATTATTATTATAAATTTTATTAAATGTTTTACTAAATTAATAAATAAAATATTAAATATTTTTTAAAACTAAATAGACATAAATTATAGATATTTATTTCTCTTTTTATTTTTAAAATTATAAAAATAATTAAAATTAATTAGCAAACCGGTAATTTTTCTCCTAAAGATTTTTGTCTCCAAAATGGGAATTCCTCTACCTAAACCTCGATTCCCAAAATCAGAAAATCAGGTGGGGATGAAGACTAAAAATTTCTACGAGGACGAGATGGAAAGGGCATCCCGAATTCGTCTTCCTATCCATTATCATGAGTACTCTACGTAGATTTTTCTCTCTCAAATATATTTTTTTAACTTTTTAAAAACAAAAAATGACAATGAAAAGGGTTTAGTTTTATATTTTTGAAAAAAAAAGTTAACAAAAACATAAAGCATAAAACACGAAAAACTACCAACTAAAAACATAAATCGTTATCAAATGGGTCCAAAATAATTATTAAAGGCGGTCTTAGTTATTTTCCTTTCGAGTTACTTACAAAATAAATCTCAAACCCATCTTCCTTTTTAAATTAACAATAACAACAACTTGCTAATTTTGCTTTGACTTTGTCATCTCATTCTCGAGGAAATAAATCTATGGATTATTAGTTCTTATTTTTTGGGTTGACTTGCATCAAGTTGTGGTGTTTACTTGTTTGTTCGTGAGAGAGATCTTATTATTTCATTTCATCTCGAGATTGTTGTATAGGCAGCCATGGAAGCTTCATCATCAAATCCTCCTCCAATGAGTTATGATATTTTCTTAAGTTTTAGAGGCGAAGATACTCGTAACACGTTCATCGGATACCTATACAAGGAGTTGCATCAGTTGGGAATAATGACTTTTAAGGATGATAACAGCCTCTTGATCGGAGACAATATTAGTAACAAGCTCGTTAGAGCAATCGAAAAATCGAGGTCTTCCATCGTCGTTTTATCGAAGGACTATGCTTCTTCTAAGTGGTGTTTGAGAGAGTTGGCCAAGATAATCGACTGCATGGTTCAATGCTCACATCGAGTCCTTCCGGTGTTTTACCATGTCGATCCTTCCGATGTTCGACATCAGTCGGGGAGTTTTAAGAAATGTTTCGATGAATACGAAGAAACCCTTCAACAATTCATGAATTATGAGCAGAAAGAAGAACACGAGGTCCAGCAGTGGAGGGAGGCTATGACAAAAATCGCCAATCTCACTGGAGTAGTTGTAACAAAAGAAAGGTAATAAATTTTACAACCCTCTTTTGTTTCTTACCAGGAACCCTCATCAAATGGAAAATCTCATTTTAAACAAGAAAAATCCACATTTCAAGGCCTCCAACTCTCATTCTTGATCTTTGATCCCCATATTTGAGGTGAAAATGCTATTTTTATCCATATACTTTCATCTTTGATTCATTTTGGTGGTCCCTCCATTTTTAAAATGGTTATTTTGGTCCCTATATTTTCATATTTGATTTATTTTACTTCTCATACATTCAAATGCTTGTTTTGGTCCATGTACTTCTAAAAAGTGACTATTTTGATCCATTAGTTTCAAAAATTTTAACACAAATTCTACAACTAATGAAAATCCTTTAATAGTCTTTGTCACATTTCAAGAAATATATTGAGTCTAGTGCAGTGTTGAAATTGTGATAGAGAAAATGAGATTAAAAATAAAATTAAGAGACCAAAATGATTATTTTTTAAAAGTAGAGGGATTAAAACGAACATCTTGAAAGTAAAATGAACAAAAATTGAAAGTTATGGACCAAAATAAACAATTTGAAAATACATGGATCAAAATGAACCAAACCTAAAGCAAGTGACCAAAATAGTATCTTATAATTAATATTTTATATGCATACTTTTAGCTATTCTCTAAATTTTACCGAATGAATCAATAATACTAATATACCTTATTATGAGTGCTAATATATCAACTATGATATATCTTATATGAATGTTTATCTACCAATCATATAATTCATATATATATATCTGATTTGATATACCATTGATAATCTGATTCGATATATCATTTATATTTTTTGAAAAATTAATTTCAAATATTTTACCATATTTACGAAATCCAAAAATTGTTGCAATATTCGTAAATATCGTAAATATTTTAGCTACTCCCATTACAAACCCCAAGAAACATAGGAATCCATTCTCCAAATTTTCCTTATGGATACTCCAATCAACCCCACTTCTTATCTCTTTTATTTTTAAAATTAGGAAAAAAATGCAGCTAAGTAATTATTGACCTAGAAGAAATTATTCGGCTGTGCACTCTATTTTTTGGCCTACGGATTGAGGATTGTAATTATAACCATTCAACATATAGCATCGATTTAATTTGCACTTGACAAATAACTTCGATTAACTACTGGGTATGCTATGCAGCGTTGAAGTGGCTAGCATCGACAAAATCACAAAGCAAGTATTTGATATGTTGCATTATCCAAAGTTGGTTGCTGCTGACAAACTCAATAACTTAGTTGATATTGAGCGTCGTTTGTATTCGATGGATACGCTCATTGGTTTAGAATCAAATGACGTATGTTTTGTGGGAATAATAGGAATGGGTGGTATTGGTAAAACAACCATTGCTGAAGTATTTTACGACAAGGTTGCCCATAAATTTGGAAAAAATCGTTGCTTTCTTCGCATTCAAGGACACAGTTTGAGTTTAATCTCGCTGCAACATCAGCTTCTATCTCAACTTCTTCGAAAAGAAGACATTAAAATAATGGATGAGAATGAAGGAGAATACATGATCAAATATCATTTGAGCGGTAAAAAGGTTCTTATTGTTCTTGATGGGATTGATGAGAAAGGGCAGTTAGAAAAGTTAGCTGGAAGTCCGGATTGGTTTGGTCCAAAGAGTCAAATTATCATTACAACTAGAAATAGAGATGTTCTTCGTCAATCTAATTATAAAGACAAATTGCTCGAATATAAGGTGGAATTACTTGATTATAAGAGTGGCTTCTCGCTCTTCTGCAAGCATGCCTTTGGAGATCATACCTGTCCCAATGAGAATTTTGAGCAGCTCAGTAAGGAGATCGTAGATAGGGTTAAAGGGCATCCACAAGCTTTGGTACAAATTGGATCGTATTTGTACGGTCAAGATATAGATGTATGGAAAGAAGAGTTGAATAGTCTTGATATAGATTACAATAAACATGTATTCAAGACATTAAAGATAAGTTTCGATGGTCTGGAGAAGACGAGTCAACAAGTTTTTCTTGATTTAGCATGTTTCTTCAATGGGAGGAGAAAAGATAAAGTGATTGAAATACTTCGGAGTTTTGATTATAGACCCCATAGCGAAATACAATTATTGTACGATAGATGTCTTATTGAAGTCAGGCGAGATGGCACAATATTTATACCTAATTGCATTCAAACTATGGGTCGAAAAATCGAACGTGATGCAGATGAACGAAGTAGGATTTGGATTCGGAAAGATGTCCTCGACGTATTTGATAAACGACATGTAAGAAACATAAATTTGAATGAATAATATTTGGGTGTTGATTAGTATGCACCTATCTTCATGTTGACTATCCCATAAAATTTGATAGCTCTCTAATGTTTGAAAAGTAGAAAGTCACTTTCTACCTTTCTCTTTCTTGTCGGTCAAAAATTTAATGGGTCAAAAAGAGATAGGTGAGATAGGTGACCGGCGGCCAGTAATTAAGTATTATTCAATTGAACTTACTTTTAACTATTACATATGTTCTCTTTTTTTTTCTTGCTATTATACATAGTTTATTTTTGTGTCACTCATATTTTTCAGGGAGTAAAACACATTGAAGGCATAGTGTTGGACTTGGAAGAGAAGCAAGACAAACTAAAGCTACAAGCTGGCTTATTTGAAGATATGACAGGTTTAAGAATATTGGAAATTGGTAATGTGGAGTTTTGTGAAGACTTCACACATCTCTCAAAACAATTGAGATTACTCAACTGGCATGGCTATCCTTCAACATGTTTGCCATTACAATTTGAATCAAGATATCTGTTTGAACTTCTCTTACCTGTTGGTCAAAATACACAACTTTGGAAAGGACAAAAGGTTAGTACATATAAAAACCAGTCAATTCTTCAATTTTGTTTCTTCTATAAATTATATCTTCCATATAAAGTTTTAACATTTCAGAAGCTGCATCCAACTATTTTGTAATAGGGGTTTGAGAAATTGAAGGTTATTGATGTCAGTGATTCAAGAAATTTGCGCGAGACGCCTAATTTTACTAAGGTTCCAAATCTTGAAAGTTTGGTTCTACGTAACTGTACAAGATTGTATATGATTGATCATTCGATTAGCCGCCTCAATCGTTTAACTTCCTTGGATCTAACATGTTGTGTTAGTCTCAGAAGCTTTTCAGTAATTAACAGCTGCAAGAGTCTCACAACTTTAAAACTGGCTGGCTCAGGTCTTGAAAGATTGAAAGGTATATTTGGACCATTTTATTGAATTTCCCAATTTGACATTATATTGTGATAAATTTACTTTAGCCTTCATTTACATATCTATATTTATGTTTTCTGTACCTTAGAAATTTGTCCATGCCTGCCTTCTTGTGATCCATTGAAATCAACGAACTGTTCGGAGAAGTGAATTATGCCAACGAAATTTAAAATTAGTTAGGAGTCTTTTGCAAATGAAATTCAAATTTTTTGGACGTGATCTTTCCCGACGAAATATGAATTTCCTCTGGAAAAGTGACTTATCCCAATGGAATTTGATTTCGTCGGGATTAGTTCATCGGCAAAAATACGTTTTCTTGTAGCAGTGTAGGTTAACAGATGAAGTTTTCTTAGACTTTTTAGAACTTATGGTTCGTTTGGTAACGTTACAGCTTCTTGTTTCTGTTTCTTCATTTTTAATAAAGAAAAATAAAATTGTATGATCAAACATCTACGAATTYAAGAATGATCAAACAATATTTATATTTATGTATTGTAATAAATTGGAAACGGAAACAAGAAACAAGAAACTCGTTTTGGTTGTTTCCAAAATTTCTATACAATTTTGAAAATGTTTACAAAAGAAAAAATAGAGAAACAAAAAACATAATTAGTAGTAAAATACTTAAGTTTCTTAATAAAATTTGAAAACGATAAACAAAAAACGAGAATATTACCAAACGAGCTCTTAAAAACCAGACTTTAAAAAAGATGATAGAAAGACAGAAAAATGATTAAGAAAGAAAATTTCACAAGGAAATATAAGTGGTTCCCACGCTATCACAATTAGAAGCCTTAGTGTTATATTGATGAATATCTCTGCAGAAGAACTAAATAAAATCAAAGTGCTCTCTTCATTTTAAAACCATTAGCTGCTAGATGACAGCAATGCAAAAGATATAAACAGCAGGGAAATCTTCTATTAGTTCAACTACCTTAAAACTAACAAATTTCCACCTTTGAACTAACAAAGAAAAAATAAAAGTTTTGTCCCTTCAGAATTTTTGTCCCAAAGGTTTTTCCTTTTTTGAACTTTTGGCCCATCCTATAACACAATCTGTAACCCTCATGAGCTTCACACAATACTCAAAAACTTGGTTTGAGTGACAAATTTTATAAGAAAGAAACTACATTATCTGAAGTATGAAATTTATTTACTTTTTTAAAGCTTCTTGCGCTGCAAGAATTTTTTTTTTTTTTTGCGGATGAAACTACTGGTGACCAAAGTCGTTGCCATACATTACCTTTGGCGACGAAAAAGAACTTTCGTCGTTAAAGATACTCTTTGGCAACGAAATTCTCCTTCGTCACTGTAAATTTGGACTAATCTAAAAAATTTTACTGAAAACTTATAGCGGCGAATAAGAACTTTTGTCCGAAGGTACTCCATGGCGACGAAATTTCCCTTTCTCCCTGTAAGTTTTGAATAATCTAAAATATTTATTCTGCTTTACATCAATGTGTTTAGTCTGCTTATAGAATTATGATTTTTAGTTAAATGCACTACACTCTAATGGTCACATAATATAGTAACACTATCCTGTGCAAATCCCAGTCTTTTTGAGATCAAAACCTTTTAACCATATTTCTTTCTTAATTTCTTCAGAAGTTTCTATAGAACTTCTATTCACGACCTTAGCCAAAGAACTTCCTTCCAAAGCCTGCATTAGACAGCATGCATCTTACTCTTTCCATTAGGCTATTATTCATCCTCTTTCGATGTGTCAGTTTGCTAAGGTGTATGCAATTTCTTATAATTTCACATTCTTTGTTGTAAGCTTTGAACAAACAACTGCAAAATTCAAGGCGAATGTCTCAAATACTTAACTTCCTTCACAGTTTGCTTTTCATTCTGTATTTTTCAGCCATGAATTGGAAATACCACGAGCAATTTAAAGATGGAGTTGCAATAATTGGTCCCCAAAAGTTGTTTATTGTTTCTACCTTTTTTTGGAACATTTTCACAATTATATAGAAATTTTGGAAACAACCGAAACAAGTTTCTCCTTTCTGGTTCTCATTTTCAATTTGTTCCAAAACATAAATAAAAATATTGTTTTATTATACTTTAATTTTTGGAGGTTGGAACCATGAAATAGATTTTATTTCATTAAAAATAAAGTAACAGAAATGTTACCAAACGAGTTCTATGGGCTGAGGTAGAGGAGTTGTTGGGAAAATGAAGATCAGAGTATATGAGAACTTCTTTTTTTTAGTACAGCAAATGTGAGAATGGGGATTGAACCTCCAACTTATAGGGAAATAAGCAAGATGTCTCAATCCCTAAACTATGTTGATGTCGGCGACTATATGAGTGAAGTTGCAAATGCATTAGGTATATTGTTGGTATTTTTGTGCTCAAGTGAGTGTTGTGAGAGTTAGAGAGCTCTTGAATCTTCCCTTGGTTTGTACTTATTTTCTATTTCAATAAGCCAATCAATATGCCATGGGAACTGTCTTTTATCTCAGTCATAGAGGCATTAAGATATGAAGCAACATTATTTAGAACATACAATCCATTGTGCTTTTTCTCCATTCAGTTTTGTCCTTGCTTCTTCTTTTTGACTTCCAAGGTTCCTTCTCTTCCACTGTATCTTCAACCTATGGCACCAGGCATTCAAAGGGAGAGTGGGAAAACCAAGCAAAATTGGGAAGGGAAGACTTTCTCCCATCAATAAAACTGTCCTTCCATATATAGATGGTCATTGCAGGAACTCATTTCTCTTTTTTCCCATACTGCATTTCAATGAACTGTTTGGGGTTTGAAGGGGGAACCCCAGGTCTTATTAGGCATTTTTATAGGCTTTTGGCTTCTATATCGATTTTTCACTAAGAAAATTAACAAAAATTTGCAATTTGAAGAACAACGCCTAAAGGTCCTAACGAATTTCTAATTGGAGTTCGAGACTATTTGTATCTAACCGGCCGTGGGACATATCTTACATCCTCCAAGATTATGACATGATAAGTGCAACTTTTGAAGCTAGGACCTAGGCCATCTTGATATGCTCTTTGTTCTGCTTACATTTCTTTCCTGTGACTTAAATCCAAACCTTTTGAAATGTCCCTCCTTATGACACTAAAATAGTTCCATGAGCCTTTTGTATGCTTTCTACAATCTTCTCCTAGTCTTAGTTCCCTTGGAAAATATTTTCATAATATATTTCCTTTTTACCAATAAGTTAGTTCGCAAGATTGCCTTCTTTTCCTTATATTTTACCAACAAGGTGTCTACTTCATACTTTTATGTAGTCTTGACATCTTTATAAGTTTATGGTAGTGAATTCAACAAGATTATTGCTTAATTTTCATCCTCAAATTGTTTGCCAATTTGAGTTAACTATGTGGTCATCGTATGGAATTCATTTAGGATGTGTTTGGGAGATGGTCAAAATCACTGTCAAAATCACTTCTCTTTCCATGGATGTGTTTGACAAATTAGAAAATTGATTTTAAGAAAGTTTAAAATAATTTTAAATTGATTTTTAAAGTATCACTTTGATGGTGATTTTGGAATATCAATTATACTTATATCTCTATTTTCAAAATCAATAATTTTATCATCACTCCCGGACACACCCTTAAGCACTCTCAAACCTTTCCTTTAGATATACCTTGTTGGACAAGATCCTCATAGCATAAAGAAATTTTGATTTGACCTTTGGATTCAGTACTTTGTTAGAGTGTTATGTAATTATCAGTTAGGAGTTATTCTTTTGAATTGGAGCCCTTTTCTCTAGCAAGTTTTCTCTTTTCAGACTATTTACCAAAAAGTCTGAACTTGAAACCTCTAAACCAGTAATCAAGAGACCTCAAGCCCTTACCAACTAGGTTGCGCTTCGAGAGTTTAACAACTCGATGACAACTAGACAAAAGAAAAGACACTGTCTTTAATAGGTAGTTTTGCAAAGCTAGGGGAATCAATTAAGGTTTGTATTATGTGCTTAAAAGTATTGGTTTATGTCGTTTGTATTTGATTTGTGGGTTCACCATTTGTAAAAGTTAATATACATGTAATATGTTATGATAATTTATTCTGCAACTATATCCTTTGGTTTTCTAATATTATAAACTAGTTTAATTTTATGATAACTTTTAACTTTATATATCTACTTTTGTTTTGGCAATCAGGTGTGGACAACACCTACTCTCCAAATATTCTCCCACCTGTAAGCACCTACTTACTCTTGTCCTYTGGATTTTGACTAAAAATTAATTAATGAATCATCCATATAGTCGTGAGAAAGAACAAGGAATATAGTTCTAGGGGGCAGTTGCAATCCTAGCAAAATAATAATAATAATAATGATAATATGAAATTATTTCAAAATTAGCAACTACATTTTAATTTTGTAAACATAATAAATTTCAGCGGTCCATCTATGACCAATTAGAAAAAAGTCTAATTTACCCTCAGTCGGAAGGCCCAACCCACTAATATATCAGCTTGCTCGGTATAAAGTAGCATGGAGTACAACAAGATATATCTTGTTTAGTCTCTTGGTATTTTAGTTCTTGAAGTTTACTCAAAATCCAATGACATTTTTTGGGACTAGAGAGTTAAGAAATTGGAAATGATATACCTATGTACGCCATGCTAGGAAGGTATATACCTGATTATAGTTGATATATGTAGTATGCAGTACATCAAGACGTATCAATTATAGTGGATATACCTAGTATGAAGTACATCAAAATGTATTATATATAGATGATATATATGTATATTTAGTATGAAGTACATCAAGATATATATATCGATTTTCTAGCTGATATATTTAGTATGGAGTACATCAATACATATCTAGGAGATATTCCTGATATGCAGTACATCGAGGTGGATAAGTTATAGTTGATATACTTAGTATGAAGTATACCAAAGTACATCAGTTATTGATAACACTAATTCAATTCATCTTTATTTTGCCTCAAATCCTTATTTACATCCATTTTGAACTCCTAGAATTTCTCCTTAATGTAGAGCTTGTTGGTGAATCAAGTTTAGTCCAAACTTCAATTGCAGTTTTAGCTTCATGAATTTGTCTTGGAATGATATCTGATAGGTATGGGATACTAGTACTGAAAGTGCGATTTCCTGAATTTTAGGAATCTCTTCTTCGATTTTTACTTTAGCTAGAGAGATTTTGGTCATTAGGCGCTCAAAACAATTTTCCCTCTCCCTAGAATTTTTTTGGACCGGATTACTCGTTTGAGCTTTTGGGCTCTGATATAATATTAATATTCATGGGATTCCATCTCAAAACCAATTGACAATAAGAGGAGTAGTCCATGTCTATTATAAACCTATGTTACGTCCGAGATCCTTAACATATCCAAATTCCAGCAAGAGGGATTGGAAGAAAATTTCGGGAAAGAGGAATATTGTTATACAAATTTTAGTATTTTTTAACTTCTTGGTTGGAGATATGTTGAGCTATACTAGCTCAACTTTGTCCCAGGAAAAAATGTATAGTAAATTAAATTAGAATAAGGGACGAATATTGGATATCGAGAAAACTTTTGAATGATATAACTTATAAAAATTAAATTCTATAATTCTATAATTCTTATGAATATAATTGTTGTATTAATATTTCAGGTAAAACGGAGACCAGGACAACTTCCAATCCCAAGTTTCCACAGTATTAGTAATTTCCGTGAGTAGTTAATTATTATTCTTTTTTGAGTTGAGTAGGAATTTGAGTCGACCTTTTTGTGCAGGAGGTTATTATTTGAATTATTATTATTGTAACTCCAATTATAAGACTSTGAGTTCGATCTCCATCCTTACATGTTAGTACTTAAAAAAATTAAAATTTAAAATTAAAAAATGGTGTAATTGGCTTAGTTATTGATTGATATGGATTTAAAATTTTATATTTAATGGTGAATTTAGTTACTTTTATTGATTATTTAATTATTAATTTAGATTATAAAATGTGTGGTTTGAACTTTGAAATTTTCATATGTTTAGAGTGGTTTGAGAAGCTACAAAAAGAATTTGACAAATGATTTCCAAACCCCCCTGGCCTTTGTTACCTCTAATAATTTTTCATACACTAAGGCACGTGTATTTCTATGGTGTACATTATTTATGATAGGAGTATTTGGAACCACTCTAGAATCATTATGTATCAATGTGTTTAGGGTGTGTTTGGGAGCGAGGATAGAATTAGTGATTTTGAAAAAAGAGATTTAACTATAATTGATTTTCCAAAATCATTATCTAGTAATACCTTAAAAATCAATTTAAAGTGATTTTAAAGTTTTCTAAAATCAATTTTTTAATTTGCCAAACATGATCAATGGAAAGAGAAGCTTTTGACAATGACAAGAGTGATCTTGACACCCTTAGTGTTTGTGGCAATTCTACACAGGCACGACTAAATTTCTTTTCACAGTATTGAGATTGATTAATTAATCTGTACATATTATGACTAGTTTTCCTCTACTATATACGTACCAATTGCTCTACGTAATTTCAAAAAAAAAAAAATTGCTCTACGTATATCGTTCTATTATGTATCGAGTTAACCGACCTATACTTAATATTGACCAGTTATGGACACAAGTTTAGTGATTAAATTTCTATCCCTAAGATATATATCTAAAAAGGGACTTAGGGTGTGTTTGGGAGTGAAGGAGTGATTTTGAAAAAAGAGATTTAAGTATGATTCATTTTCCAAATCACCATCCAAGTGATACTTTAAAAATCAACTTAAATTGACTTTATACTTTCCTAAAATTAATTTTTTAATTTGTCAAACATCCAGAGTAGGATATGTCGATCAAATTAATGAAACAAGTAGTCGACAAATTAAAATTGGAATTGGCTYAATTTGCCGAATTAGAAGCCTTTGTACAATTCTCTTATGATCTCGATAAAGCTACTAATCTAAGGTAAGAGGAGTGATTTTGACAATAACAAAAATTATTTTGGTCCTACAAAAATCACCCCAAAAGAACTCTTAATTTTTTGATAATATATATTAAAAAGTTGCCGAAGAAGTTAATTACATAACTCTTTGGAAAAAAATGTTCTTAGTTGTAATTGTAAACTTTGTTATCATGTCTTGGTTGATACCGCAAGTTTAGATGATAAATTAAAGAGAGAACAAATAGTTGTAACATAAGGACAACCGCAAGTTTAGATGATAAATTAAAGAGAGAACAAATAGTTGTAACATAAGGAAGAAAAAAAAAAAGGTAAAAAGAACTTAATGTTTTTAACCCTTTTAAAGTCCATTTGGTTTGTCCCGTTTTTAATTTCTTATTTTCAATTTTATAAAGAAATTTAAACCTTTGACAAACTATATTGTTTCTTGTTTCTCATTTTTTAGAAACAATGTCTGTTTGATCAGGAAATTGACCAACTCCACGAACCTCAGCTAGAATCGAGGATGATCTAGAAGACGAGCTAGAGATTGGTTGAGCAGGGAACCTGCAAAACAGAAGACGCTCTGATGCCAAAGTCAATTGCTGGCCAAACTAAACTCAAGAGAGAATCTAGTGTTCGAGTATCTGGAACTGAAGCAAATGATCTTCATATATAGGCGGGGTCTTCAACAGAGTTCCGACAAGGCCTCAACGACTATTTAAGGTTGCCATGAATCGTGACGTGCTATCGTAGAGTCTGTCAGAATGTAAGGCTGAGTCGAGTAGGTCCAGGTCGGTTCAACCAAAGAATGAGAACAATACCTAAAGGAAACTTGGTCTGCTCAGCCCTAGAGAGCGTCGACTCGGCACTAAGATTTACTGCCAAAGTAAGTAAGCTTAAGCTTACCATCTCAAAGCAACGTATGTCTTTTTCCTCCACTCGAAACATGCCACATGTGAGGTCGAAAATCACCTCCAACATTGGCCCTCACTGTGCTGATGCGCCACTTCGGTTCAACTCAGTGGCGTGGTTGAGTGGAAAACTGATCAGAAGCTTCCCAAAAAGAACTGGAAGGTGAACGGTCGAGCTGACGTAAAGTGACATCATGCTTAGTTGGTTTTGGTAGGATCGCATCTGGACCGTTGGATTTGAATGTAGCGAATGACAGATATGTCTTCACTAAATGCTATAAATAGGATGACTCACTTTGTCCTTTTGTCTCACTTGAAAACACAAAGGGGCGCTAACGAACCCTCAGGTTGCGTGAGCATTTAGACAACCCCCTACCTAGGTGGGTCGGACTATACCCACAGATGTTTAAATGGGGAGTCCATCTTCCACTTCATCCCTTCATGCAGCATTTTTTGTCAGCCACAAACTTGGCCCCATCTCAGCTTGTCCCTAACGGACGGGCTACCTTGCTGGGTTTATACTACACCTGGTAGGGCTTCAGTGCAGGTGAGGCTGACCTGCTGCTAGATGTGGGCCAAATTTTAGCGACTCACCTGATAAAGTCTTACATGGAGTTTCCGGGTCTGCACTATATATCTACTCGGAACACCTTCGCCAAAGTCATCCATACTCCCTTAACTAACAAAATTTGGAGGGATAAATGGTTCCTCGTCTCGGGGGGTTGGCTGGCCACCGTGAATGGGGAGCCATGCTGCCAAGTCCCAACCGAATTTGGGGAAGTAGGTAAGTCCTTAGTGGTCGGTCTTTCTTAAGGCTCAACTCACCATGGAATATTTAACGGTCCTCTTTTCTTTTGCAGCACTCCCGCGCCTCCACCTCAGATCAGCGGATATTATTTGGAAGTCAAAGAGAGGGTGCGAAAATTAGACAAACTCTGGTACGAGGACATCTTAGACAACATCAACCTCCATCAGTGCAGGCTAGTTCAGCTTGACCACCAACGTACGGAGAGACTAGACACCATGGTTTTGAAACTATACACCTCCATGAATCGAAAATGTCTAGGAAACCAATCAATGCCTTGCGAGACATCTCAGAAGCATGGGAGATCAGGCACAGCTCCACGTGGATCTGAGGGACTGTCTCGCCCTCTCCGAGCTGACCACCTGCAAACTCTGCTGGCCTTTCCCTCATCGTAGCGAAAGAGTCGATCCTCAACCGACTCGAAGGGAAAGCGATCGGATAGGGCCTCATCCCGATCTCCTCCAAAACCAATTAGCATCCACTCCCAAGATGATGCTCAGCCTCCGACCCTGCCAAATAAAGACTTCTCATACCCTTTCAAGTCAAGTTTTGCTGGGGAGTCTGTGCGCGAGGCTGCTGTGAAGGCCTAGAAAACAAGCTCGTCTCGAATGCTTCAGAAGAACGAGAATGTCTTCTTCGAGAAGCCTGGGGAGTACCTCCTATGTCTGATAGATTAGATGGATCGGTTTCACTTCATGGTCTGCCATGCTGTGGCGCTCGTCAGTCAATAGCTAACAGCTCGCAAGGTTAGCTTCACTCGAGAACGTGAGGCCACTAAACAGTCCGAGGAGCTGAAGGCCAAGTTGGCTAAGGCTTGGACAGGATTGAGGAATTGACTAGATCAACCTCCACTCTGGAAAACTTCATCAGTCAGGCTAGGATAGACATCAAAACGGCTGAGACGAGGGCTAAAGAGGCGAAGGAGCAAGCTGAGAAGGAGGCTACGGAGCGAGCTGCTGAGAGGTTGATTATGAGACCAAAATAAAAAATTTTGATGTCCTTGAATCCGCCATGAAGGAGCTCCTATAATTCGACGACCTGGTGCGGGACCTGGTTAACAAAAGGTTCGACATCACCGTCGCTGAGGTGAAAAAGGCTTGCCCCTGATCTGGACCTCGCCCTAGCATATCAGGCATTCGAGGCCTCCATGGAGAAGGACAAGGGCAAAGCTTCAGTTGAAGAGGTCGATGGCGTCCGTGCTGACCAGCAAGGGCTGATAGGGACGCATGATCATTTTGCTTCCTTTGCCATTTCTTGCTTTCATCAAAATTATTTCCTTTAAAGTTTTGAAGGGTCGGAGTGCATTTGCTTTTGCTCATTCTTCTTGTACTATCGCCTGAGCGCATATACTTGGGCGGCTCATTTTCGTTTGTTTTTAGCTTAATGAAATGAATCATTTTCTTCTGATTGCGTTTTGTTTTTTACCCACCTGAGTGTGTAGTTTGACCATACTGACCTGACCCCTGATATTTTAACTTGCGTGTTTATTTTTACCTAAACTTTTTAACACTCGGTCTATGAGGGGGGAATTTATCAAAACTGAGCTGCACATTAACTGTGTGCCCTATTCTGACATCGCTTCCTCGACCCCATTTGAGTGTAGCTTAGCTATTTGAGGTAGACTCAAATATCACAAGGTGGTCATTTATTGATAATGTTTTACAATCTAAGTACATATAGATTGCTTATCATTAATAATATACACATAAATGGTCAGCATTCTATGGTTGGGGACAACCAACCACTCAAATGTCTTTTATTTGGATTCTGTACAAATAAAACCTTAACATAAGGGTCCTATTTATAAGATGCCAAAGATTTCAATACTTATAGGAAAATAATATTGTAATCCTTATAAGACAATAATATCCTACTCTAGGTAGGAATTGATACTAGTATTGAAAATCATTTTTTTCATAGGACATGAGTTACTTGTTTTAGCTCCATTATCCCAACAATCTCCCACCTGGAGACAAAACATCGATCTTGCCTCCCACTACACCAACAGTGTTCCATCATCTTAGCAACCTCGCTAAGGTTCAGTTCTGACTGCACCAACAGTAACTAATCAACAACTGCTCAGCCTTACCCAAGCCCTGTCTGTGATTGCTCTAAGACTAAGCAATCCTACGTGGTCTTGTCTCCCAGACGCTAAAGACACAGTCATGTGCTCTCACTCGATCTAAGTGGTCCCTAATACTTCTTTCTTCACTCGCACCCAACGACTCTTGAAGAACAATTTTTCCTCTGATAACTTGGCACTCCCACCTAAGTCTGTTGTCACTCTAAAGACATTACCCTCGACCTCAGCACCAACTATAGTCTTCACCCTCGATGCACTCCTCGCCTACGAGACTTCATAAACTCACCAAACCATTTGACAACTGGGGCTCGAAACTGAAAACCTGTTGAACACCTTACTGAACTGTTCTCCTTACCCTTTCCTTACTTCACAGCTATTGTACTTGAACTAATGGTAGATTCTCCTTATCTGTTCTGGTTGTCAATGCTATTGATTCTTTCAAGTATCACACTGAACCATCTACAGCCTTGTACATCCTCTGTCTCTTAGATCTCTTGGCAACCTTAAATCTAGACACATAAATAGAAGCTTGTTAGAAGTGTCCAGCTACCAACCACTGTCATTCAGTTTTCCAGCAGATAACAAATTCTTTTCGAAATCTAGAACATACTTGATAGCTCGCAACAACAACTCGGTCCCCCTATCGGTCTTCAAACAGACATCTCCAATTCCTCTGACTTTGGAGACACTCTCATTCCCCATCATTACCTCGCCATATTGACTAGTGAAAGATGATAACCATTTTCTGTCTGAAGATACATGTGTCGATGTTGCAATGTCCACAACCCACTCTGATGGTCGATCTACTGAGTCGCTATCAACACAGGCTAGAAACTCATCTACTTCTTCTTCTACAATATTAGTAGAATACTCCTTATGTTGATCCTCCTTAAGCTTCGTGCATAACCGCTTAATGTGTCTCTTCTTGTAGCAGTAAAAACATTCCACATCTCTACTGCTGCTTCCACTCCTCTGGCTACTGTACTACTGCTTTCCTTTATAGCCCATCTTCCATTTGCCCTTGCTCTGAGCTACTGTTGCATCCTCACAACCGTAATAGATACGAGTGCAAGTATACATTATATCCATCGATTGTAGTACAAACGAGGTCGAATCCACAAGGACTTAGGACAATATTTTAAACTATGCTTGAAGATACGCCAAAAATGTAAGAAAATAATAAAGTAGCGACGTTGGTGTATAAACGGTAAAAGAAAATATCATAGACAAAAGTGATAAACAAATTTCAATATAACATTTTGTTGAATAAAAAAGAAAAGAAAAAGTGATATAATGAAAACTTGAACTCAAGATATGTAAATTATAAAGCAAGCATACCACCACTATACCAAAGTAGCAGGTTTGTATTATTTAGGCATATGTAGTCTGTTGAAAAGACAACATGCCATAATTAAAAAAAAAAACGCATAGTGGCATAGGTCGTTTCTTCTAGAGGCGACTTATAATTTTCCAAGCATTATTTTTGGAAATAGTTTGGGAGTTGATATATATTTGGAATAAGTTTGCATCGAAGCATTATTAAAAAAAATCCGACTATCCATTCCCATCCATTTTGATAATAAACCATAACCCATTGCGTAAATGAAATTTTCTTCCTCAATTCATCCTTTTGATTAATACTAACAGAAAAAAGCATAAATTACAAACTGTACTCTTATATTTTAACTTGCATGCATATATTTGTCCCTATAATACTAGCTGGAAAAGTTGATGAAAAGATAACGTCGGTAAATTTCTATAGTGCAAAAATTTATGATTTAGAAAATATAACTAATAGTTGCGTGGAAACGAAAGTGCAAAAAATATTAATTAAGGCCATCTCTATTTATAAGAGGTCATCAGTTCAAATACTTACCCTCATGAAAGGTAATATTGTAAAAATAACGTTTACCGATATTTCCTTGTATGTTCTTCGGTAGAGTTTATGGTGGACATCTTCCAAAGCTAAATGTTGCTGCTTTGGTTGCTTGGGTAGGACTTTTTAACCACAACTTGTTGAAACTTGTGTATCATTGAAAGAAAGTGGCCAAGTCAAGAAAAAAATAGATGGCTGATTTCCAGTGTAAATTCTTTCGACTTTTCTGTAATATTGTATCAAGGAAATATTGTTCAATTATATAGAGCCCGAGATTTTAAATGTCGATGTCAATAGAAATGTCGAGGCCTTAATTTCATGGAAATGTCGATATCCATGAATATTTCTGTAAAAATTAAAAAAATGTAAAAAATATTTAAATTAACCAATAAATATTTTCAAATTTCTAAATAAGTTTAAAATACTTAATATTAAAACTATGTATATATTAGTTACATTTTGTTCATATTTTTCATATTTTGTCAATTTTTTTGTACTATGAGGGAAATGTCAATTTACCGCTTATAACCCGTAGATACATGTAAACATGTTGATGGAAATGTTGACGGATATAAATATATTTTTTTTTAATTTTTTTTTTGACAAGATACGAACTCCAAAAGGAATGAGAAAAATTAGAAGAAATAAAAAGGTAAAGACAAAAAAAAATAAAAAAGGATACAAATCAATCCCTGAAACTAACGCTTCAAGTTCTACCTCAACTCCCATATTTAAGTTTGCTACTTTTTCCAGCGACTGTTCGTCTTCCAAATCAATCCCTGAAGGATATGATTGTTCATCTTCCAAAATTCTTCAGGGATTTGTGAGAGATTCAATGTCTGAAATCGGATCAAATGAAGCAATTGAATATGAAGGCTTACTCGCAGAAACTCTGACTTCGAAAGGTCCATATTTCTCATCGGTAATGGTCATAGTGGGCGGAATAAACCCACAAAAATTGGGTTCAACTTTGATGAAAGCTTAGGAGGCATCCAACATGTTAAGAGTTTTTTAGAAACTTTTAGCAGCCCACCAAAGTGCATTCCAATAGCATCAAAGGTTGACTGAGTCCAATAATACAGTGGTAAGTCTTTAATGGTTAACCAGCAGCCACCATATCCGTGAACGAATTCTTTCCTATTATGCAGGTAAAGACTCCATTTTTTCTAGTTTTAAATGAAAGTTCCCAATCTTCCTCTATTTACGAGAAAGTTCGGAATGCTTAAGAATCCTATCTCCGGTGAATCTCAAGAGTCCTTTATCAACCATGATTGGATTTATTACACAATCAAGTGAGAATTTTTATTTCATGGCTTTGGCGATCGAAATCTGATCATCACGTGCAGAGCTCCTGGAGACTACCATGAGGCGATTCCAATCTAATTTCAATACCTTTGTTTCTTTCTGAACCCAAAAGGTATGAACCTTGACTTTTTTGGACTCATCAACAGACCTTTGAGTATTGCCAAAGGGTCTATCGCTCACTTTTCATTTTTTCCAGCTACCTCCTCTCCAAAAGTTGGATCTTTCAATTCCTGGTGGCAATTCCTGAATGAAAATTTCCTTCCCTTTGGAAGGCACCCAGATCTGCTGCTTTCCAACTTCATTCCCAATAGCAGGGAGACCGTTATTTACCATTTGCATCGCTTGTACTTCTGTTAACCTTATAGAAAAGGTTTTCAACATCTTCCAAAAAACCTGCCAACCATCCCGACAGGGACAAGAACACTCTTACGACCTCCTGTAGAAGGCCATAACACCCACTCTAGAAACCACATACCATTAGCTCTGAATTTTTAATACGCCATTGCCCAATATCGTCTCGAAGCTGAAAGAATAAGGAAGCATGAATCTGATGCCTTGTGGCTTCACCCATATGATTTTCGAACCACAAGAATTGCGAGGAATGCAAAGACATCAAAGTTTTCCTTGACACATCCTCTAACATAAACATGTCATTATCAAACCAAATGTAGAAAAAGGAACCATCAATACGACAACCGCTAATTTCCATACTTAACTGAAATCGAGTAAAACACTTGAAAGGATGCTAAGAACAAACTGGAGTAGACTAAAATAGAGACAATCAGAAGAGGAAAGGCTGAGAGGAGGAAGAGGGGAGAAGGAGGGGGGAGAGAGAACAGAGCATTTTTTACCAAGCTCTCAATATTTTATAGATATTTTTTAACACTCATCTTCATTTTTGAGCTTGAAAATTTGCACACAGTAGATTATTGAGACTAAGAGTAACTTAAACTCTTGGTATTTTATTCAATGAACAGTAAGCCATATATATAGGCTGCCTGGAACGGAACAAGAAAAACACCTGTACATAATAGTAGTACACCTGTACAAACACAACTAACCAACTAAAATATATTAGAAAGTAATAAACCTAAAACTCCCCCTCAAGATGGAGAGTGGATATCAGTAACACCCATCTTGGACAGCAGAGAAGAAAGAACCGAAGTAGTAATTGGTTTAGTGAAAATGTCAGCAAGTTGCATATCAAAACGCACAGGGAAAAGCTTGATAAAACCATCAAGAATATGTTCAAGCTCGATGTGTTTGGTCCTTTCATGAAACACCGGATTAGAAGCAATGTGCACAGCCGCTTAGTTATCACAAAAAAGAAGAGCAGGTGGCTGGAAGGAAACTTGCAAATCAGCTAACAAATGGGACAACCAAACAAGCTCACTAGCCGTGGCAGCCAAAGCCCGATATTCAGCTTCAACAGACGAACAACAGACCCTAGTCTGCTTTTTGGCCTTCCAAGAAACAAGCGACTCACCAAGAAATATACAAAAACCGGTGGTCGATTTTCTGGAATCAAGACAGGATGCCCAATCAGCATCAGAAAAGGCCCGAAGCTGGAAAGATGGTGAACGCCGGAGTAAAATACCTTGTCCAGGAGAAGATTTTAAGTATCTGAGTAAAGAGTGCACAGCAACAAGATGGGAATGTCGAGGCTGAGCCACAAACTGACTAAGTTTGTGTACAACGAATGTAATATCAGGACGCGATATTGTAAGATAAAGCAAACGCCCAATAAGCCATCGATACACAGCGGGATCAGGCAATAAAGAACCAGTCGAAGCTTGTAACTTGATGTTAGGATCTAACGACAAGGGAGATGATTTGCTGGCCAAAAAACCAGTGTCTTCTAACAACTGCAAAGTATAATTCCTTTGAGACAAAAAAATCCCTTCAGTAGAGCGAGCCAATTCAAGTCCTAAAAAATACTTCAAATGACTAAGATCCTTCAGTTTGAAAGTATCATGCAAATGAGCCTTGAGGGAGTCAATGTGTAAAATAGATGCACCAGTGATGATGATGTCGTCTACATAAACAAGCAATGCCAGAAAAGAGTCTCCAAAACCCCGAACAAACAATGAATAGTCAGACTTTGTTTGCTTAAAACCAAAGGTAAGCAAGGCATGAGAAAATTTGTCAAACCATTGCCTAGATGCTTGTTTAAGACCATGAATGGATTTGTGAAGATGACACACTAATTTCTCCCCCTTAGTGCCAACCGCAGAATGCTTATAACCCAAAGGAAGATCCATGTAAACTTCTTCAAACAAATCGCCATGCAAGAAGGCATTATTAACATCTAGTTGGACTAAAGGCCAACCCAAAGAAACGGCAAGAGTAAGCAACACTTTAACACTGACAAGCTTAGCAACGGGAGAAAAGGTTTCAACATAATCGATACCTTCCTGTTGAGTGTAGCCTTTGGCAACTAACCTGGCCTTGTAGCGCTCAACAGACGCATCAGAACGACGCTTAATTTTATAGACCGACTTACAGCCGATTGAGTGATGTCCAGATGGCAAAGGCACAACAGACCAAGTTTTGTTATCCTCCAAGGCTCGAAGTTCAACAAGCATGGCATCACGCCAATGAGCAAAAGGTACAGCCTGGTGATAGAAAATAGGTTCTAAATCAGTGGAAACATTAAGCACAAAATTTCTATAAGAAGGAGACAATCGATCATAAGTCAAATGGTTTCGTATAGGAAACCGAGAACCCGTAGAAGGCAAAGGGCTGGAAGTGAGTAAGCTGTAGTGATAATCTTTCAAGTAACAAGGTGACTTATGTACTCGAGAAGACCTGCGAAGACTAGTAGTAGGAGGAACTATAACATCAATACCAACAACAGCAGTGGAATCATGAGAAATAATATCAACTCCAGCAGAAGCATCAACAACAATATCAGTAGAGGCAGCAGTGGCAGCAGTGGCAGCAGTGGCAGCAGGAGGTAAAACATCAAGTACAACATTATCAGCAGAAACAATATCAGCAGAAACAACAGTAGGAATAGTATCAATCCTAATATCAGCTCTATCAACATCCAAGTGTGCAGCACGCCTATCAGAAGATGTATGTCCAACAGGCAAATCAAAAGGCTTGGGTAATACAATATCAGAAAACAGATCAGTATCCCCAACACTGCTAGATATAGAATGAAAAGAAAAAATTGATTCCTTAAAAACAACATCTCTGGAGACAAAAATCTTTTTATTTTCAATGTCATATAACCGGAAACCTTTCATTCCTGGTGGGTATCCAACAAATACAGCAGGTGTAGCTCGTGGATGAAATTTAGATCTGTTGACAGGAGAAGAAGAGGCAAGACAGAGACATCCAAATGTTCTAAAAAAATCATAAGTAGCCTCTTTGCCGTATAGTCTAGCATAAGGTGTTTGCCAATTCAAAATATGTGATGGAATGCGATTAATCAAAAAACTGGTAGTGAATACACATTCTCCCCAAAAGGTAATCGGCACACGTGATTGGAAAAATAAAGACCGAGCTACGTTAAGCAAGTGCTGATGTTTTCGTTCAACCACAGAGTTTTGTTCAGGCCGTCCAACACAAGAATACTGATGAATAACTTCTTTACTTTGAAAAAATTCAATGAAGGACAATTCATGAGCATTATCAKACCTAAACTTCTTAATAGTTTTCCCAAATTGAGTCTCAATGAGCTTAAAAAACCGAGGCACAATAGATAGAGCATCAGACTTACGCCGCATCAAAAACACCCATGTATACCGAGAAAAATCATCAACAAGTGTGAGAAAGTAACGGTAACCAGCATATGTCGGAGACTGAAAAGGACCCCAGGTGTCACAATGTAAAAGATCAAAAGCAGATGCAACAATGTTATTATTAGAAACAAATGATAACCGTTTTTGCTTAGCCAATGGACAAACTAAGCAAGAATCAACAGCTGAAACAGAGGAACCAAAACCCATTACATTCTTCAGAATATTTAAATGTGTAAGAGAAGGGCGTCCTAATCTGTTGTGCCAGTTCAAAACATGTGTATCAGAAACATGACTAGTAGTTCATACAATATGGGAAACAGGGGAAACCAGCGGCCGAAGAGCTAGCAAATAGATGCCCTGCCATAAGTCACCCTTGCCAATCATCTTCGAAGAGTACTTGTCCTGAAGAACACAATGATCATTAAAAAACTTCACCAAAAGAGAAGAAAACCGTGTCAATGCACTGACAGAGATCAGGTTAAAACAAAWYGTAGGCACAAACAAGACATTCTGAAGAAGTACATTTTCAGTGAGACGTATATCACCAACAAAGTCAACAGCAAGGACTGAACCATTTGGCAGAGATACAGTGACACCAGAAACAGACCGTAGGTTGTGAAAATATTCTCAAGTGAAACAGATATAGGCGGATGCACCAGAATCAACAACCCATTGATCAACAGACGTGTGAAAAAGAGAACAAGTACCTACAACATGAGACGTGCCAGAGTCGGGGTTAGAAGTCTGAGCTTTGGTTAAATGTGATTGAAGCAAAGACAGGAGTCCTTAACACTGATCAGCATTTAGATTGGTCAGAGAATCTAGAAGACTAGATGAAGTAGCAGTTGAAGCCACTGATTTGGATTGCCCCTCAGATACCTTAACTGGTGGTGCGAAAGTAGAACGAGTACTAGATGAGCGATAACCCGGAGGATACCTATGTAGCTTGTAACAACGATCCACAGTGTGTCCGGTAAAACCGCAATGAGTACAAACCATTCGATTGGGACCAGAAGTTCGCTTATTCTGAGATGATGGTGTCTTCGTATGCGTAGAGCTTCGAGTCAACAAAGCAACATATGAAGCACCTGAAGAAGAGGCAGACGGAATCGATGCAATCGCGCGCTGTTGTACTTCTTGTGCAACCAAAGCAAAAGCACGATTAATGGTGGGAGCAGGCTCCATAAAAAGTAATTGAGCCCTAATCTGACTGAAAGTGTCATTCAATCCCATCAAGAAAGTCATAACGTACTCGTTCTGAAAAAATTCGAGTATAGACTTCGCACCACCACAAGTACACTTTCCAGAAGAACAAATCGGACGGTAGGAGGAAAGTTCAGTCCATAGCATCTTCAATCTGGTAAAATAAGCACTTACGGATAATTGATCTTGAGCCAGGGTAGATAATTCGCGACGAAGCTGATAGATCCGTGGATGATTTTGGCGTTGAAATTGTTCGCGAAGATCGAGCCAAATTTCGGGTGCAGTGTCGGCAAAAAAGACGCTAGCAGAGATCTCCTTCGAGAGTGAATTCAGAATCCAAGAAATAACAACGTTATTGCAGATAATCCATGAATTTTGCAAATCATCAGAGGGCCGAGGACTGGATCCATCAATGAATCCAATTTTGTTCTTAACAGTTAACGCGATAGTCATAGATTTACTCCACGAAGTGTAATTCTCACCCGTGAGGAGATCTGAAACAAGCACAAGACTAGAATGATCAGAATGATGAAGAAAGTAGGGGTTAGCATAGTGTTCCGGATTCGATTGACTGAGAGAAGACGATGCAGTGGCGGTGGGATTGACGAAATCCTCCATGGGTATGAGAAAGAAGCGTCAAGGAGAAGCTTCTCGTGAAAACCTTTTACTAAGAAAAGTCAACTGATACCATATTGAGAGTAAGAGTAACTTAAACTCTTGGTATTTTATTCAATGAACAGTAAGTCATATATATAGGCTACCTGGAACGAAACAAGAAAAACACCTGTACATAATAGCAGTACACCTGTACAAACAAAACTAACCAACTAAAATATATTAGAAAGTAATAAACCTAAAATAGATCAATAGGTAATTTATGTCGACGGATATTCAATGATTCTCAAGGTTAATGGAAGCTCGTCAAGCTTTGTGATGATTCCATCACAAATATCCTTTAAATTATTATTAGGATGGTCACTTTTAAATGCATGATTACAGAAGAGCCAGAGGGCACTGGTGTTATTGAGTAATGCCCACATTGTATTCTACCATTTTTATTTTTGTTTTTGTGTAACTAGGTTGATGAAAAAGTTATTCTCTATCTCCAACTGTAACAATTACTCTACTTCCCAATCTAAACCAATATGAATTTTCAGCTAATCCAGCTAACTTTTCGATTTGGCTCTCCTCATTGACCACATCAAGAATAATAACCTTTCTACCATGGACGTAGTTCTTAATCATCTCTATTAATCCATGTCTCAAATTTTAATGTCTTCTTTTAACAGAAGTTGAGAAAGTAGTTGGTGCTGCAGTGAGATCAGATTGCTTTGCATTGAAATGTGAAGAAAACAACTACTTTCAAATTCGTCTGTAATTGTATGGTAAACAACTTTAGCAATGTCTGTCTTTCCAATTTCACTCGTTCCAAAAATCCCAAAAAAAAAAATAGTACCACGTATTTTCTTTCTAAATCCAAGAGCTTATAGACGTTCTCCAATTGATCCTTATCCATTCAACCTAAATTTTTGTTGGAAACTGCTAGCATAGAGTACCAAAAATGAGATATTTGCTTTTCCATTTTGTTAATGGTGTCTACTTGAGGGCTGCAGCTTGCAGCTTTATATCAAAGTTGAGTGTTAGTGTTATGAAGCGATGAAAATAGGTCATTTATAGTTTGCGCATTGATTGTGTTAAGATACATATAAATGATTCAATTTATTCTAACTCATCAACTTATTTTTAGGTTCATTCGTAATTTAATCATATTTAATATGGTATCAGAGCACGAGGTGATGTGTTCCATAAAGTGAGGGGAGAGGAGTGTATATTATATAGTCTTACCAATACTCTTTTTCTGCAACTTCTTCAACAAGATCGTCACCTTTTTTTATCCGAGGGAGATTAGATAGTAATGATGAATCGACGATGATATGCTGATAGAAGAGCTGGAAAATGAAATGAAGCAAATAAAGTCGAGGAAGTAAGAAGGAAAAGATTTTTTTGACTCCATCTTGCTTTATAAACAAATAAAAGAAGATGAAGGATAATCTTTACCCTCAGGATGAGAATTTGGTTAACATGTACTCCAAGGACTTTACTCCACGAAGATCAACATATCGGCGACTCACTGGAAGCCTTAGTAATTGCTTAAGCTTATTGCAATCATTTAAATGTAATGCTGGTTAATTAGTTGGCCAAGTCTTTCTGAGAGTCGTACAAAATAATTGGTACTAAGATCTAGAATTTCCAATTTGGAAAAGCAGTGAAAATCTCTAAGAATGTCTTTATCCTCAAGATTGCTGTCACTTAGATTTTGATCTCTGATATTGGACGAAGAATTACTAAATAATCAAAGAACACCGCATAGTGCTGGAAACCCTTCACAATTCAAAATTATAAGATTCCATAAATTGTGAATAAAATCTGGTGCATGGTTTCTAGATGTTCTCCCTTCCTCGAGAGATTCTACATTCCCCAAAGTTTGGAAAATTTGGTCAAGCTTTTTGCAGCCTTTCAAAATGAGAGTTCTAAGAGGCCTCAAGTTACCCGTTTCGCTTGGAAGATGATAAAGCCAAGTGTAATTTCTTAAGTTCAATAAGAGTAGGTGAGTTAGATGTACAGTTAAGGGATTAACCTCATCTATGACAGTCTTATTGAGGTGAAGTGACAGAGCAATTTAAGGAAGAACAAGAAAACACAAACTTTTGTTGTGCGTAAAACACACTGCTTTAAACGCAAAATTCGACACGACCACGTGTTGGGAAATTAATGCGTTCCAAATAATTTCTTCTTCCACCGTTCTATCCAGTTATCTAAGTCAATCACAAAATACAGAGAAATATAGGGAAAGCAATAAAAACAACACACAGATTTATACTGATTCACCCCAACAGTTCTTGGGCTACGTCCAGTCTTCCGCTTAAATGTGGTTTCCACTATAATAAGATTGGATACAAACACTCTCAGATATATCTCCCCACAGATATTCGCTCTCTAGAGGTCCCAACAAAAAATCTCCTAGCGTATAAGTATTATAACACACTAATAATAATACTTAGGTACAGGAATAAAAGAGAAACCTTACAAGAATCACAAGAACGGATTGCCAACGACACACTACAAACCAAGGAACTTGTTATTTTTTTCTCTGCCAAAGCCTACTACCACCACCTATTTCTCGAGAAAGTACCGCCATCCACACTTTCTTTGTGTTTCTCTTCTCACGACACAACCTAAAAAAAAACAGCATGTATTTATAATGATGCCAAGTTAATGGGCCTGGTATTTTTGGCCCATTGCTTGATTTGGCTCCATATCTAATAATTTCCCACTTGGAGACAAAACAACAATTTCACCTCCCATTGCACCAACATTGTCCTATCATCTTGGCAACCCCGCCAAAGCTCAGTTCTGACTGCACCAATAGTAACTGACTCTCATCTGTTCGACCCTACCCAAACTTCGTCTATGATTCGCCCGAGGCTAAGCAAATCCTACGTGACTTTCTCTCCCACACGTTAGAGACACAACCACATGCTCCCACTCGATCTAAGTGGTCCATGATGCTTCCTTCTTCACTCGCACCCAATGACTCCTGAAGAAAGATTTTCCCTCTGATGACTTGGCACGCCCCCCAAGTCCGTTGTTAGTCTAGAGACATCGCCCTTGACTTCAGCACCCGATGCAGTCTTCTCCCTTGGTGCACAATTTCGCCTACGTGACTTCATCAGCTTGCCAAACCGTCTGACAACTGAGGCTAGAACCAACAACCTTTTGAATAACTCACTGAGTTGTTCTCCTTTCCCTTACCTTTACTTCTCAGCTGTTGTACTTGAACTGATGGCAGATTCTCATTTTCTATCTTGGTTGTCATTACTGCTGGTCCTTTCAAGTCTCGCCCTGAACCATCTGCAGTCTTGTGCATCCTCTGTCTCTCAGATCCCCTGGCAACCTCAAATTTGGACACATATACTGAAGCTTCTTTGTGGCCCACTACTACCTCGAATCCCCTCACTAGCTTCCAGCTACCATCTGCAAATTCACTACTGTAACCCTCTTCATCTAGCTTCCTAACAGATATCAGATTCTTCCTAAATCCGGGCACATATGCGACACCCCTAAAAAATAGCTTAGTTCTACTGTCAGTCTTCAGAGTTACATCTTTAATGCTTCTGATCTTGGAGAGTATGTTGTTTCTCATTCTCACCATGCCAAAACTCCCTATAGTGAAAGATATAAATAATCGTCTGTCTGAAGTAATGTGCACTGAGGCTGCACTGTTCCACTACTCACTCTGATGCCTGCTCTACAAATTTTGTACTAATCTCAGTGCTAGCAAGCAACATTTCAGCGGTCAAGTAGTTTGCATAATTTTCTTTTTCTTGATCCTCCTTGAGCTTCCTGCAAAATTTCTTGATGAGCCCCTTCTTGTGGTAGTAAAAGCACTCCACATCTCCACTGCTACTTCCACTCCTCTGTTATATTTCTGTTTTCCTTTATAGCCCATCTTCCTTTTGCCCTTACTCTGAGCTGAAGGGATGTGATTCCCGAAGCGGAAGCGGATCTTCGTTGCTGATTTTGGGGATACAAAATTCAAATGGAAATAAGGAAATACAGGGGAAAAACCAAACCTTTAAAGAACGTTTCTTCAGTGAGTTCCCCTTGAACACCACCTCAGGATCTTCCTCGCTATCCTCTTGTGTCTCGGGATCGTGCTTGTGGTAGCACCTTGATCGAAGAGAGGGAGAGATTGAGAGAATTTTTGAGAGAAATTGTGGGAGCTTTCCTTTTCCTGTTCTGTAAAAAAACACCCCTCCCCCATTCTCCAACACTTGAAGAAGAAGAAGGGTGACGTGGGATAACTCCCCACTTCACAAAACCTCCCACTCCCCTGCAATATTGCAGGGGAGTTTAATAATAATAATATTATTATTATTATTAATAAATAATAATATATAATATATATATAAATATAATAATTAATATATATATATATAATTAATTAATCAAATTAATTAATAAATATATATATACATAAATAATTAACACTTAATTATTTATTAGAATCATATTCTAAAACATTTCTCCCGTATAACCTATAGTTTTAATGTACATCTTATGCACATTATTTTTAACCTATAGTTTCAATATGAATCTTATTCATATTAATTTTATTTGAATCTCATTCAAATAATATCTCTCATAATATATAGTTTTAATTTACAATTAACTATATATTATAATGTATCAATATACATATAATCTCTTAAGTAATTTGAACAATTCAAATTCTTCCAAAAAACTTGATCCTCGTTTTACCCGTTATGAGTTAGCAAGGGGACCTAATGGACTTACAGATCCGAAGCTCCAACGATGCAAGATTAATTAGTCAAACTCATTAACCGAGTTAATCTAGATTCGTTAACTACGGGTCATTCCACTAAAGACCCGCAGTTGCACTCTTCTCACTGCAGAATGTTTTCGTGTCCATGGATATACGGCCATTAATGATGAGTCAATCCTTCACGAGTGTTCGTAACTCAAGTTGGGTCAAATTACCGTTTTACCCCTGAGTTACATCTTACTTCTTAAACACCACTGCTCCTCTAATGAACAACCCGGTTATGGTCCAACCAATAACCGGAAGTCCCTCTCGTCCAATGAGAGGGTGGGGCCCCTTGTTCAAGTCCCGGAGTCAGCATTTAAGGGAACACTCATCTACTCCGCTAAAGTCGGGGAGGAGTGAATTCATCTTGTGAAGTTATGTTCCCAGCTCCCTACTTGGTCTCGTCCCCAAAATGGTAGGAATGTTGAGTCGGCGACTCGGGCCACTCTCATCCATACAGATCAAAGGACGAGCCCTCACGGGCAGGAGTCCATAACTCACTCAGTATTGAGAATGAGTTGTCTGGTCATCCTAAGAATAGCAATCTATTAGTTAACGGTGTTACATCTAAAGATTGTCTATTTCGCGGTCCGGTCTTATACAAACTCATTGTATAGGATACCCCCACTTGCATGTCTCCACTCGAATGACCTGGATCGAGTCGTCTGTAACCTTTACAGAGTGGGTCGTATCCATAGTGTTGCCAGGATAAGGTACCCAGCCTTATCCATATACTATAGACTCTTTAGGTTATTCACGGGATATTATCCATTCATATATTAGGGGTGTATCAAATATATACCCCGTATATCAACTATATACCCAGTATATATACTGTCCCGATTACATCATAAATAACCTCGAATGTTTAGTTTGTTGGATTTTGGACAATGCAAAGCTATGATTCAACAACAAATTTATTGAATAAAACTTTATTAAATAGACATTTGTTTTTACAATATACAAACTACGAGTTTAGGGCAACACACCCAACATGAGCTACCAATGTTGATTCTAGGTTGTTCTCCCTATTGGAAGTGGATGCCGAATTTTTCCCACGCCCTTTTCTTCGAAGCTCCTCAGCAATTGCAACATCACATATATCTAAAAATTTCAAACTCTTATCCTCACGTGTTCACACCGTCGTCTTCATTGTCTCCCAACTGTCAGGCAAAGAGGACAACAGTTTTACAGCTTTCACCTCATCAGAAAAAGTGATCTGTATTGGCTCTAGCTTGCTCATCAGATCAGTGACCTCATTTATGTCGGAGTTCACTGAAGTACCCTCCACCATCAGAATGTTGAAGTATCTCGCAAGGAGATACACCTTGCTATTGGCATAAGGTTTTTCATACCTGTCAGTCAAAGCCTTCATTCTCGACATGAGACTCGCCACATTCATTGATAAACACAGTTTGATGATTGTTACTACTTGCCCATCCATCTTTGTCCAATCTTTATCTGTTATCCCAGTGGTCAGTCGTTCTTTCAAGGTCTTATGTATCTTCTTGTATGTAAGAAGATTTGTCACTTACATCTTCTGAAACCCAAAATTCTCCCATAAAATCTCAACACTCCCTCGAAGTAGTGATGTGACTTCTGATTGGATCCTATGATACTGCAACCTTCGCTCTGATACCACTTGTTGGGAAATTAATGCATTCCAAAAAATTTCATCTTCCACAGTTCTATCCAGTTTCTAAGTCAATCACAAAATACAGAGAAATATAGGGAAAATAATAAAAACGACATACAGATTTATACTGGTTCACCCAAACAGTTTATGGGCTAGTCCAGTCTTCCGCTTAGATGTAGGTTCCACTATAATAAGATTGCATACAAGCACTCTCAAATATATCTCCCCACAGATATTCGCTCTTTAGAGGTCCCAACAAAAATGTCCCCTAGCTCTAACTATTATAACACACTAATAATACTTATAGGAATGAAAGAGAAACCTTACAAGAATCACGAGAACAAATTGCCGACGACGCACTCCTCAGAAAACGGATTGGAAACTACTTAGAAGAAAACCTTTCGAAAAGTAGAGAGGAGAAGTGAAGAAATGAATTTTTCGTGTGTTCTCCAAAACACACCACAAGGGGTTTAGGATTTAGAGATAAAACAATTTTTTTCTTAATAATTAATAAAGAAACTTTTTTATAATTATTAAACATTTTGAAATTAATAAAAACGTTTTTACAAAAACTGTTTCTAAATACCAAAATAAAAAGTAATTTTTAACAAAACTATTTTTTATTTTTCGCGTAAGCGCGAGTTACCGAACCTGAACTTGCCTGCCTACCGGACAAGCGGCGGAGCGCGTGTGGGACTACTCAGGCTCACCCCATATATATTTTGTAAGCCCAATAAGAATCCTCCCATTACAAACCCTCTTTCAATTTCAAAATCATCCACAATAAACAATTTTGTTTTGTAAAACCCTTTTGACCTTTCCAACATAGAATTATGTCAAATAATATTCCATATGTTCTTCCACTTTTGGGAATCGCGCAAGGGCTGAGTTTGACAGAGTTAAATTTTGGAGACTTTTGCAGCTGATATATGAAAATCTTGTAAGGCTGATACAACCCTCCAGATGCAACAAAACAAGATGATGGAGACTCTATTGATGACAGGGTGAATCATATACAATCTTGCACAATTTTGTAAAATCAATCTTCAAAGATTTGGAACATCCGAAAAAATTAGGGGTCTCAAATAAGAATTTCGAATCACTAACATCAACCTCCTTTTCAAGTTAACAAATTTCTGTTGCAATATAGCTAAATTTTGTTAGAATAACTAACCACTTTGCAATGAAAATATATAAGCTATATACAAAAACATAATATGCAGCCTTTCCAAATCGGTTGAACATTACTACTATTAATATTCATATGGGATTCTATCTCAAAACAACTCATGTCTATTATAAATCTATGTTAGGTCATCTCTCTTTTCAATGTGTGATCCTTAACATACCTCTCAAGATCGTGACTCTTTTCTCTCACCGATCTTGTCCGGATCCCATTTTTTGACTGATTGCTCATTTGAGCGTGTTTGGGCTCTGATACTATATTAATATTCATGAGGTTTCATCTCAAAACCAATTGGCAATGAGAGGAGTAGCCCATGTCTATTATAAACTCATTATAAACCTGTATTATAAACCTCTCTTTTCAATGTGGGATCCTTAACAACTACCACGCAAGTGTAGTTTACTCCTCTTCCTCCCCTACGTCAACTATTCCTTGAATCTCATGTAGTCCCTAACAAAATCATAAAAATAACGACATTAATTACAAGATCATAATAAGGGAGCAAATTTAATACCAGTAATATTTTCTTACCCCTTTTTCATGAAAAATCCACGACGAACATCTTCTCGAAGCCAAATCCTAGTTTGAATGCCTTGTTGAGTTCCCAACTTGCCTTGCGCAACTGCTTGACTCATAGAAAGAATCAAGAAATGCATTTGTATCCTCCCACGTGAAATATTAGTTACACATCTATCAACTAACAAACGTAATTTAACATCGAGTGGTCTATAACCAAAACTCTCAAGTTTTTATCAAAGCTAGTGGATGATCATTTAATTTATGTAGGATCTCCGAAATGAGATGCAAAGAAAACAACTATATAGTCAAATTGTTGGGTTCGTAAGGTGATTGCAAACAAAGTCCCTAGGGAAGGGAAAGATCATGGGTATATAAGAGAGGACAATTATCTCCATTGGTGTGAGGCTTTTTGGGTGAAACCAAAAGTAAAGTCGTGACGGTTATGCCCAAAGCGGACAATATCATACCATTGTGGAGATACGTGGGGTACTTGGGGTACCATTGTCCTTAACAAGTGGTATCAGAGTCATGGTCTAAACCTAGCTATGTCGGTGAATCCTCAGGTGTCGAACAAAGAAGTTGTGAGCCTCGGAAGGTGTGATCATGGTGTCATCCATGGGTGTGCTCTATCAAGGTTGTGTTGCATCCTTGAGCCTTGGATAAGAGCAAGCTCTCGTTTCTGGATTTCGAGAGTAGACAGATGAGTGACTACATGAGGGGAGGCTCGGGTGGTACTTTGTTCGAGGGGAGAATTGTTGGGTTTGTAAGGTGATTGCAAACAAAGTTCTACGTTGGCTGGGGAAGGGAAAGATCATAGGTATATAAGATAGGACAATTATCTCAATTGGTGTGAGGCCTTTTGGGTGAAACCAAAAGCAAAGTCGTGAGGGTTATGCCCAAAGCGGACAATATCATACCATTGTGGAGATACGTGGGGTATTTGGGGTACCGTTGTCCTTAACACAAATTTATGAGATTTTAAGTATGCGTATAGACAAATTTAATGGTTATTACAATCCTAAATCCACATGCCAAAAAAATAGTGCAGCGAGATGAGTTTGACATACTTTCTAATTTAATCACATTTTTAAAGTATTTTCTCATAACACAATTTCTATTAAATAGTTTTTAATTAAAAAATTTGTGTGTTCGTTTACACTTTCTTATAACTGATATTAATAATCACATGATTGTTTGATTGGTTTTGCATCTATAAGTGGTTCTACAAATAAAATTACAATAAAATGATCCCAATCAATCACTTTATAAAAAATCAGTCGTAATTGTTGTTGGGGAAAAACCCAGGTGGGACGCGTGTCTGCCTCTAAAGCGCGAGACCATATACGGTTGTTCCCTGCAAGCTGGTAGTGTTGAGTAGGACACATGTCCACTCATGAAAAAATGATGAACCACGGACAGTTGGACACTGTATGTAACCGTAGCAGGAGGCGCACACCACCGGTACGGCGGGCACGTATCGCAGCTGCAGGCGACAAGCTTGGGCTGCAGGAGAAGGTGCTACCCTGCAGCTCTCAGAAGCATGCTCCACGATGCTCCCCGTATAGCGAGGCGCGACCCTGCCACCTCTAACCATCGTCTTTCCTGGTCGGCCGTCCAAAGCTATAAAAGGAAGGACCTTCGTCCTAAGGTGAAAAATCTGTCACTCACATATTTCGTGTCTTTTTCATATTTCCATTTCGATTACTAACTTGATCGTCGGAGTGTCTTAGGCAGGACACCGCCTCTGTCAAGTTCTTTTTGTTTCAGGTTCTCTTGTTTTCTGGCCGGACTGCTCGTCCGAGGGACACGTGGCCTACGACCATAATTCACCGTCAACAGTTGGTGTCGTCTGTGGGGACGATGTTTTCAAGCCATAAGCGAAAACTAGTTCTCCGTAATAAGATATCATCGGGACGGCCTCCGACAAGGAGTCATCCTTCGAGAACACCGTCTACGAGGAGCGTCGAATCCACAGGGACTTTGTAAAGACTGTTTGGTGTAAAAAAAGCAAAAAAGAGAATTGAAATTTTTTTAAGTTAAAAGTGCAAAGGTCAGTTTGGTCTTTCAGCTTTTATTAAAAAAAAAGGAAAAATAATTTAGTGGGACACGTGTGTTTTTTTAGTGTGTGTGACATGTTTTAAGTAGTGAAAGAAAAGAAAAGAAAAGAAAGAAATGGAAAGAAAAGAAATAAGGAAAGAAAAGAAGCGAAAAGAAAAGAAAATGAAGGAAAAGAAATGGAAGAGGGCTTTCAAAACAGAGGAGAAGAGGAAGAAACTGAAGCTTGAAGAGAGGAGGGAATTCAACGTGTTTCATAGCTAAGTTATGGGGTTTCAAACTTGGTAAGTAATATTTGTTTGTGATTAAGAAATTTGTGGAAATGTAGAGGAAAAATTGGAGGTGGGAACGTTTTTATGAGTGTTCTTCTTAAAGAAATCCTTTGAAATTGTGAATTTGTGGGTTGTTATGGTTATGTTCAAGAAATTGCTTAGAAGAAAATTTGAATTTCTTGCCTTGGCAATCATTTATACAGTAAAGGTAAATGTATTTATGCGTATCATTGATGAAAGAAATTTGAGGGAGAAGTGAGAATTTGTTGAGTTGTTGCAAAAAAAAAAAAAAAAAGTGAAAAAGGAATGTTAAGCCTACGAGTTATAAAATAGAATTAATTGTAACCAGAAATCTAAAATAAAAAGGGGCAGCTGGTTGAGAAAAGAAAAAGAGAACGGAGAGGAGGAAGGAAGAAATTTTGAAGTTTCGTGGGTTTTAATGGAGAAGGAAGAAGAAGATAAGTTGTTGAGGAGAGAGAAAAGAATTATTGTGGATTAGAATTAAATAAGAAAAAGAAAAGAAATTTGATAAAAAAAAAAGGTATTTCACGTGAGAAGATGAAAAGAAGAGAAATTAATTGGTAACTTGTGGGACCTACACTTGAAAGTTACTATGAAGGAGAAGAAGTGATGGTTTTAAATGGAGAGAGATAATCAGGAATTTGGATAATTGATTTATTTTGAAGTTACTGTTATTTAATTGGAACTAGTTTATTGGATAATTGATTTATTTTGAAGTTACTGTTATTTAATTGGAACTAGTTTATGTTATAATTAAGTGAAATAATTTGGTATTGGGTTGATATTTCAGGTTAACTGGAATTTGGAACGGCGTACGATCCGATTTAAAGGATTTGTGAGTAGTTACTTTACTAAATATTTTGGATATTATTATTGGAATTTGTGAGTGGTTATTTTATTAAACGTTTTGGATATTATTATTGAAATTTGTGATGGTTTATTTTAGAAATGTTTTTAGAAATATATTATGATAGAATTTCAAGAAATTATATATTATGTATGTTTTAGCATTTCTACTAAGAAATTGTGTTTGCTGAGAATTTAGAAATATTTTGAGAATTTATGAATGTTTCTGAGAATTTAGAAAATAACTCTGGTTGTTTGAGATTTTAGAGATGCTTAGAATTTGGAGAGATGTTTTGTGATTTAGAAAAATGTGTGAAGTTTAAGAAATGTTAGATTTAGAATGAAAGAAGCTGGATTGAATATGAGAATTTATAAATACTTTATTATTCCAAAGAAATGTTTGAAGTTTATTGAAATGATGTTAGAAAGAATGATTTTAAAAATGTTTTGGGAATAATTGTATTTGATAAGAATTAGAAATGTTTTATATTTTTAGTAGATTGTACAAAGTTTTCAGAAAGAAAGATTTCATAAAGACTTTGAGAAACTTTTATGAAATGTTATTAAGATCGAGAGATTTCATAAATCGTTTGAGAAATAGAATTTTGTAAAATGATTTTGGAAAGAAAGGTTTGAGAAAGTTAGAAAGAAATATTTTAGAAGTGGTTTGAGAAAGTTAAAAAAAGTTCTTAGAAATAAGAAATAAGAATTTTAGAACTGTTTATGAGATTGAGAATTTTATGCAGAAATAAGTTTTCAAACCACTATATTGTTGTGTCCAGGTGATTACCCGTATGCTATATGAATGTGTTTCTATAGTATACCTAGAAATAGAAGGTCTTTGGGACCGACTTCGCGCGTTGAGAGAATTATTCTACTGTGTATATTGAGATTACTCTATGCCAGTGGACCAGAAATAGAATTATTTTGTTGTGCGTATTGAGATTACTCTGCACCAGTAGACCAGAATAGAATGTGGATACATATGTGGTGTTGAGTTTTGTTAACCTATTTTAGGTTTGAAAAAAGGAATTAGATATGTATTTAGAAGGTGTTTTTAGAACGTATATGTTGTTACAAGTTATGTTTAGAAAATTTATTGAGTTTTTAGTTGCTCAAGTTTTATGAGATTTAAACGAGAATATTTGTTAGAACGGTTTTATGAAGCTTGTTTTAAGAACTGAATTTCAGTTGTTTATGAAAGAAGTTTTACGAGAATATTTTCTTATTAACCTACCACTCACTTAGCTTCACAGCTCACTGTTTATGTTTTGTTTTTCCCCCCAGACTGTACCTGAGTACTTGGGTATTTGAGTTTCAAGGAGAATTTAGTTTAACTTTTGCCACCCAGAGTAGTTGAGAATTTGCATATCACTTTGTACGTACATGTAGTTGTTGTAAAACTGTTATCACCCTTTTGATAAAACATAATGTATAGAATGGATGTAAGAATGGTTGTTCTATTAAGATTACTGTTTTTATCGTGCATCCATTCAGAGTTTGTTAGTCAAAGTTCAGGTCAAAGATAAATAGAAGTTAACCATTGACTTCGTAGTTAGTCGGGGTCTGTGGTCGGCGCGACTTGTTCTAGGACTAGTAGGTGTTTTGGGACGGGTCGTGTCAGACTTTAGATGATATTTTAAACTATGCTCGCAGATACCAAAAATGTAAAAACAAAAAAATATCGATGATTGTGTTGAAAGTAAAAGAAATATTATAAACAAACAATAAATTATTCCAACAGCAAACACACTTAGAAATGTTGACAACCAGAAAGGATACAGCACAAAATAGCGAAAATGGGAGTTAACAGATACGGAAAAGCAGGGGAGACATAACATGCTTTTACTAAATCGCAACCCACGCTCTAGCACAAAATCATTCATTAATGCTCAACTCGACATGGTTCCCTTTCGAGACACCCAAACATGGATACCCACAACTACCGTTGTCCAATACCCAAGCAATATACACAAGTTCTAAGCATTATTAGGGGACCTCATTCCTGAGTATCCACGAACCCACTAGAAAAAAGTAGCTAATCTCAAATAGAGCAAGTCAGCTACCCGTAAGCCCTCCCGGGTCATACAGACGCTAGCATACAAAACAGAGTGGTCAACAATGTTCAGTAATGATTAAGAAATAAACACAGCTCTATTTAATAATGAATAAAATCAGCTAGATTTTCGATTGTTCATTAGTTACATCATGTAAATCTCCCCAAAAATGGGGTTTAACTCATGGAGGAAGAAGAAAATACAATGGGTAAATAGAAGATACAACCCATTTCAAGAAAGAAGAAGAAGACCGAGAATGGAGATGACAGCTTGAAGCGGCAGCCGAATATCCTCCTCGGTCGTCAGCTCTTCCACGGAAATGGTGAGAGATTATTCTTCCTTGTCTTTTCCAACACTCTAAAATGTGTCTCTATTGGGATCTGTGTGTGTCGGCTAGGGTTAAATGTCCCTTTTATATCAGGTCTCGTTTTTAGGGAATCCAGTTGAAGATTGTACGGGCATGGTAAATTCCTGTGTCCAAGCTATTTATTGCGTTGTAAATCCATGCCTTAGCGTTGCTTCGCTACAACTCTCATCTACTTTGCCTTGAACATATTTCATCTACTCTTCTCTAGGCTTAACAATCTCCTCATACTTTGTCTTCTTTTTTCGAGACATGTGCATTTAAGCCAAAAAATAGGAGAGTTTAGCACAATTTTTAGCCAAAGCATTCAAGACCTGGGACTTTAGCTCGAAGTTTGGTTTATACGATTTTTTATGATGTTTAAAAGCTAAACCCGACACACTTAGACATTTCTTTGTACACCCAAATAAACACTAGAATAACTCTCTTTTTTAGAGTTATCACCCCACAAAAGGCAAGGGGAACTTGGGACACTGTCAACGCCCTCCGCCCGATTGGCCATCTAGGTAGGTGTAAGGTAGGACATTCCGTTGCAAAAGTTCAGGGTTCCGCAGTGAGATGCAAGCAACTAACGCCTAGATGGCCTCCCAAATGGGAAGACTGATTGAAGTGGTCTTGAGTGACTGAACCCACGGAACCTTCTCCCTCTCCAACGGGAGCACGATCGAAGGTGGAGCAATTGACGGGGAGCCTCAGGCCCCAACCCAAGGGGGGCTCGGAAACGAGGACCCCCTGGCGTCTCTTGGGCTCCCTGGAGAGATGAAGGACCTTCAAAATAAGCTCAACAAAAGTGGCTTCAAGCTGGAGCGACCGGCTCTAACGTAGACTTTCATAATAGCACCAAGACGTCATGTAGGTCAAGCGAATCCCAAGTCGGGATTGGATGAGAAGCGCTAGACTGGGTAAAGGAGGAGATCTTCAACCGAGTGAGAGCCGAGCTTGGAGCCGAAGGAGCTAGACCCACCACGCAGTACGAACCATCGAAGATCGCACAATAGTTGTTCATGGTCAGTATCCTGGCCGTGGAGTTGCCAAAGGGATTCAAAGGACCTTGCATCGACAAGTACGACAGGTCAGTTGACCCTGTAGACCATGCCACGTTGTATCATGACACCATGCGTTAGGTGGAATACATCAACACCGAGCACTGCCGAGGCTTCTCTGGAACCCTTATCGGACGCGCTCAGCAATGGTTCTAGAACTTCCTCCAACACTCGATCAGAAGCTCCCAAAACATGGCTATTAAGTTTGTCGACCAGTTTCATTACTTTTGCATCAACAGGCGCATGGAAGCCCATCTCGTCTGTGAAGCAAAAGCCGGGCAAAGACCTAAAGGCGTATGTCGCCCGCTTCACCAACGAACGACTTTAGGTACTGAACTGTAACAAGAGCGTGGACCTCTCGGCGTTCTCCCAGGGGATAAAAGAAAGGAATCTCGTCCACTCGCTAGGCGAGTATCCCTCCAAATCCATGGCCGAACTCACGACCCGTATCAATCTGCACATAGCGGGAAAAGAGCTGCTCGAGGCCCAATCTCTAAGCAAGAAGCCGAGCTACCCTGCTCGGAGGGACAAAGGAAAGCCAGCAAACCGGGCTGCCTCAAGAAAAGAGCCAGGTCAAACTCGTTTAGACACTAAGGCGGAACGGTCACAAAGTTACGGGAAATATACTCCCATGCACATCCTAGTGCACTAGATACTGGCTCGAATCGATGGAACCCCGTCAACAACCTGCTACAATGGCTGGAGCGCTCCCGAAGCGACTCTACCAAGAAAGACAAGAGCAAGTATTGTAAGTTCTGATGGGATGTGAATCCCGGAGCGGAAGCGGATTTTTGTTCATCAATTTTGAGAAAGAAAATCAAAATTGCAAAGATGTGAAAATACAAGGGAAAAAATTTTCCCTTACCTTTGAAGAACTTTTCTTCAATGGATTAACCAACGAACACCACCAAACGATCTTCCGTGCTATCCTCTTGGGTCTCGAGAACACGCTTGTGGGAGCGTTTTGTTTGGAATGAGAGGGAGAATTGAGACCGTGACCGACTGAAAGAGTATCCTTGCTTTTTCCACGGAAGAACAAATGTACAGAACTATTCTGCATAGTTTAAGCAAATGTGACGTGGGGTAAATCCACGTGTCACAACTTCCCACTCCCCTGCAAATTGCAGGGGAGTTTTTAATTAATAATTAATATAATAATAATTATTAATAAATTAATTAATTAAATCTAATATTAATTAAATAAATAATTAACGATTAATTATTTAAAATTTAATTAAATATCACATATTTAATTAAACTCATATATTAGAATCTTATTCAAATCCGTCTCTCTCGTACAACCTATAGTCGTAATGTACATCTTATGCACATTATTTTTAACCTATAGTTTTAATATGAATYTTATTCATATTAATTTTTATTTGAATCTCATTCAAATAATTTCTCTCATAATATATAGTTTTAATTTATAATTAACTATATATTATAATGTATCAATATACATATATTCCCTTCAGCAATTTGAACAGTTAAAATTCTTCCAAAAACTTGATCATCGTTTTACCCATTATGAGCTAGCAAGGGGACCTAATGGACCTACAGATCAGAAGCTCCAACAATACGAGATTAATCGGTCAAACTCATTGACCGAGTTAATCAACATTCGTTAACTATGGGTCACTCCACTAAAGACCCGCAGTTTCACTCTTCTCACTGCAGAATGTTTTCGTGTCCATGGATATCCAACCATTAATGACAAGTCAATCCTTCACGAGTGTTTGTAACCACAGATGGGTCAAATTACCGTTTTACTCCTGTGTTACATCTTGGTCCTTAAATACCACTGCTCCTCTAATGAACAACCCGGTTATGGTCCGACCAATAACCGGAACTCCCTCTCGGGCCAGTGAGAGGGTGGGGCCCCTTGTTCAAGTCCCAGAGTCGCATTTAAGATAACACCCATCTACTCCCCTAAGGTCGGGGAGGAGTGAATTCCATCTTGTGAAGTTATGTTCCCAACTCCCCACTCAGTCTCGTCCCCAAAATGGTAAGAATGTTGAGTCAGCGACTCTGGCCACTCTCATCCATACAGGTCAAAGGACGAGCCCTCACGGGCAGGAGTCCATAACTCACTTAGGATTAAGAATGAGTTGCCTGATCATCCTAAGAAATAGCAATTTGTTAGTTAACGGTGTTACATCTAAAGATTGGTTATTTCGCGGTCCGGTCTTATACAAACTCATTGTATAAAATACCCCCACTCGCATGTCTCCACACGAACGACCTGGATCGAGTCGTCTGTAACATTTACAAAGTGGGTCGTATCCATAATGTTGCCAGGATAAGGTACCCAGCCTTATCCATATACTGTAAACCCTTTAGGTTATTCACGGGACATTATCCACTCGTATATCAGGGGTATATCAATTATATACCCAGTATATCAAATATATATCCAATATACTGTCCCGGTTACATGATAATAACCTTGGATGTTTAGTTTATTGGATTTTGGACAATGCAATGCTATGAATTCAACAACAAATTTATTGAATAAAACTTTATTGAATATACATTTATTTCNGAATGAGTTGCCTGATCATCCTAAGAAATAGCAATTTGTTAGTTAACGGTGTTACATCTAAAGATTGGTTATTTCGCGGTCCGGTCTTATACAAACTCATTGTATAAAATACCCCCACTCGCATGTCTCCACACGAACGACCTGGATCGAGTCGTCTGTAACATTTACAAAGTGGGTCGTATCCATAATGTTGCCAGGATAAGGTACCCAGCCTTATCCATATACTGTAAACCCTTTAGGTTATTCACGGGACATTATCCACTCGTATATCAGGGGTATATCAATTATATACCCAGTATATCAAATATATATCCAATATACTGTCCCGGTTACATGATAATAACCTTGGATGTTTAGTTTATTGGATTTTGGACAATGCAATGCTATGAATTCAACAACAAATTTATTGAATAAAACTTTATTGAATATACATTTATTTCTACATAAATACAAACTACGAGATTAGGGCAACACACCCAACAAGTTCCACCGGGACCACGACACAACATTGTCGACTGTCGTGGCTTCAAGGATCAGCTCAAGTCTCTGGTCCAAAGAGGATACCTAAAGGATAGGTGAAGGCTCGGAATTAGGGCGTCGTAGGCAGAAGTACAAGGCAACATGGGACAACCGAAGCCAAAGTCCCCAAAGAAAGACGAACGCCCGTCGGCCATCCTCACCATCAGTGGAGGCCGGGCAGGAAGACATTCCAGTAAAAAGAAAGGCACTTGCCCAACAAGCCCGAAATGGGCTAGGGGTACACAAGGTCCTAAACGAAAATGGTCGAGCCAGGGCTGTCGGTAACATTTACGGATGGAGAAGCTGGCGTTCAGATCTAGCCACACAACAACGCACTGGTTATTGTCACGCGCATCGACCATGTGCCCACACACCGAGTGTTGGTGGATGGGGGGGAGCTCGGCCAACGTCCTTCCCTGTGGGTGTTATGCACGCTTGGGTAGGACTCCACGAAGCTGAAAAGATGCCCGTCCCCACTGATCGGTCTTTTAGGACAGTGGGTTTACCTCGAAGGTAGCATCGAGCTACTATTGCCTTCTCACAATCGTGATAGATACAAGTGCAAGTGTACACTATCTTTGCGATTGTAGTACGTAACGAGGTCGAATCCACAAGGACTTGGAAAAATATTCTAAACTATGCTTGAAGATACCAAAAATTATAAAAACAATAAAATATATATGTTGTTGTTGACAGTAAAAGAAAATATCATAAACAAATCCAGCAATGAGCACGGTTTAAAATGTTGACAACAAGGAGAAGCTTCAGAACAGAACAGCGAAATGAGGGTTAAACATATATGAAAAAGCAAGGGAGACGTACATGCTTTCACTGAATCCTAACCTATACTCTAGCACGAAATCATTCATTAATGCCCAACTCGACATGGTCCTCTTTCGAGACACCCAAACATGGATACCCACGACTCCCGTTTCTAAATACTCAAGCAATAAACACAATTTTTAAGCATGATTAGGGGACCTCATTCCTGAGTATCCACGACCCTACTAGGAAAAAGTAGCTAATCACAAACAGAGCAAGTCAGCTACCCATAAGCCATCTCGGGTCATACAGACGCTAGCATACTAAACAAGGTGGCCAACAATGTTCAGTAAGATTGAAGAAATAAACACAGCTCTATTTAATAAGAAATGGAAATCAGCTAGAGTTTCAGTTGTTCATCAGTTACAACACGCAAATCTCCCCCAAAAATAGGGTTTCGCTCATGGGGGAGGGAGATAAAGAAATGGGTAAAGAAATGTTATAGCCCATTTAGAGAAAAGAGAAGAAAATTGAAGATGGAGATAACAGCTTGCAGCAACAGCCGAATACCCTTCTCTGTCATCAATTCTCCTCCGAGAATGGTGACAAACCTCTCCGAAAATGGTGAAATTCTTCTCCCTTGTCTTTTCCAACACCAAATAATGTTCTCTATTAGGATCTATGTGTGTTGGCTAGGATATATTGTCCTTTTTATATCGGGTTTCAATTTTAGGGCACCCAACTAGTGATTGTACGGGCATGGTAATTTATCCAGTGTTTGGGATAGTTACTGCGCTGTAAATCCATGCTCCAGTGATTGTTTGCTCCAGCTCTGTCTTGAACATGTTTCATATACTCTTTTCTAGGCTCAGCACTTTCTTCATGTCTTGTCTTCTTTTTCCAAACTTGCTCATATAAGCCACTAATAAGAGAATTCCGCACAATATTAAGCTAAAGCATTCAACGCATGGGACTTTAGCTCGGAATTCAATTTCTAATATTATTCATGAGATTTAAGAGCTAAAATAGACATACTTTGAAATTTCTTTTTATAAAATTACCTAAATATTTACTAGAATAACTCTCTTTTGGAGACTTATCACACCCTCAAACTTAAAATCTTACTTGTCCCCAAGCAAGTGCATGTATTGCACCCCTTTACACTAAGAAAGCAATAATAGCTTGCACTTCAAACATACAGACCTATGTCTCGACCCTTTATTTGGTCAGCAACGTTAAAGCTTACATACTCTGTTATAATACTTCAGCTGGAGCAAAAAAAAGATAGCAGCTTAATTTTGTTCACATTCTAGAAGATGTTATTTTCTGCCGAGCTCTAACTTCCTTCTGCTTCCCAACCTCAAGCTTATCTTCTCCTAGAAATTTCTTTCTTAAGCCCCTGTCACTAACCTAAACCTTTAACCTTTGCACAACTTGGGCTTCTTTAACCATGGGAGACCAACCATTCCTAATCCTGCAGCCTCTTTTTGCTACGAATGCGAGTTATTAGCCCTTCCTTTATTGATGTTTTTTTTAAGAAATATGCTGAATTACAAGATTAGAAATATTAATGGTTATATAAAATTAGCTTTTAAAGGTATAAGAATTGAAAGTTCACTCCCTCAAACTTAAAAGAATGTATTGTCCGCAATGCAGCTAAGGACAACTAGAGTGTTTTGCTTCAACACGCCCCAAACTTAAAGTGAAACTATGATAAAAAATATAAGAGTTTTTGCTAATAGTATAAGTACATGAGTAAGGAAGGCGAATGCTAAAATCTGAGGGGATCTATAAGAGGTCCACGCTAGCTATACAAAGATAAAGTTGACTTTGGATAGATGACCATTGAAATTCCTCCCTAAGGTAAGCCCTACTTGGGGCTAGTACTACTACAGGGATGCTAGGGCATGGGCAGACAAGCATGAACCAAGGGTAAATAAAAGAAAGCTAGAAAATATTTAAATGCTCCAGTATCAATAGAAACGATTGCTCACTAGCACGTTCTAGCATCGAGACTATACACAAAGGGTAGGGCAAGAGGCAGATGTTGAGGACACAAAAGTGCTAACGCTTCCTTTTCATTAATTGTAAAAGAGAGTGGGGAGTTCACGTACTGATTAAAAGAAAATGAAACTACCTTCTATGCTCTCCTATTCTTCTAAAGAGTCGCCCGTGGGCTGATCTTCCTCTTCAGAGCTGTTGGATTGCTCCAACAGATTCTTTAATCCAACATGGGTGGCAGCAGATGTTGATATGGCCTCCACTTTCAATGCATGTATTTAATTTATTCGGAGCTATTAGAGCGGGATCCACTTTTTGGGGAATATGGGTCGAAGCAATAACAAGAATATTTCTAGTGGAACATCTTTCACAATCCCTAGAGTGGAGGCCATATCAACATCTGCTGCCACCCATGCTGGATTAAAGAATTTGTTGGAGCAATCCAGTAGCTCTAAAGAGGAAGATCAGCCCAAAGGGCGACTTTTCAGAGGAAGAGGAGAACATAGAAGGAAGCTCTGCCTGAACCACGAAAAGGAAGGGCATGTCGTGTGCCTCTTGAAACTCTTCGCTCGACTTCTCGCTGTTGGAGAGCTACATCGCTAGAGCCCGCTTCTTATTTGCCTTATGCTTAATCTAAGGCATGGCGAGGGTTAGGGTTTTCTTTGAGCACAAGGGAGAGAGAAGGGAATGGGGATTTTGAAGGGTACAGGGGAGACGGTTAGACAGAGTAAGTGGGAGGAAGATGCTGGGAATGTGGGCGTTAAAACGAAGAAAATTGTTCTCAACAAATAAGGGGTAAATCGCTTCCACGATTTTATTTCCCAAGATTTGAAAATCCCTCCTTAAATCATTAACTCCCCAAATCTTTTCTGATACTATTTATCTTCCCCAAAATTGTAATAATTACCTACCTCTCTCCACAATTGAATTAGCCGATTTTTGCTTTAATGGCACCCTGCATGTTTGCCACGCTTTAACGCTCCCACCTACCCTTTTTCTCTTTCTTCGTCTGCGACATCACTCCCATCATTACTGCTGTCCACCTTTTCTTGTAAACCACTCTCTTGCCTGATTTAAATCTTTTTCCTTTGCAAAATAAAAGTAAACTAACTTAAATTACAAGATAAAAAAAAACAAACTAAATATCGAAAAATAAGAAATTAAAATGTTGGAGCAATAAAATGATTTGACAATGCATCCTGCTTCGCTTGTTCCTTCTTGATCCTGCTCAGTTTGCAGCGAAGTTGTGAGCTCCGGTATCTCTCACCACGTTCTCACCATAAAATTGCTTCAGCCTTTGACCGTTAACTGTGAATTCTCTTCCTAAATCGATCTCCTGCACCTTAATAACTCCATGAACGAATACATGTGAAACCAAAAATGGTCCTAACCATTTGGACTTGTCCTTTTTCAAAATGCCTCGGTTGGATTCTTGTGTCATGTCATCGCTTTGTCTTTTCCTTATATATTTTGGCATTTTCATAAGCATTTCGCTTGAACTCCTCAAGTTCTAGAAATTGCAAGCGACGTAAGTCTCCTACTGTAGCATAATCTAGATTTAGCTTTTTAATAGCCCAAAATGCCTTATTCTCCAACCCAACGGGAGGTGGGATGGTTTCCCAAAAACCAATTTGTAAGTAGAAGTGCCCAGGGGTGTTTTAAATGTTGTACGGGAAGCCCATAAAGCATCATCCAATTTCATTGCCTAATTTCTCCTATTAGCCCTGACTATTTTCTCAAAAATACTCTTTATCTCCCAATTTGATATCTCAGCTTGCCCATTCGATTAGGGATGGTATGCTGTGGAGACTTTGTGCCTAATATTGTATTTGGTCGGGAGCAATGCTACAACTTTATTGATAAAATGGGAGCCTTCATCATTGATTATAGCTCTGGATGTGCCAAATCTTGTGATATGTTCTATTGTAAGAACTTAGGCGTCACTACTGTGGCAAGCGATTGCTTTGACCCATTTCGACACGTAGTCAATTGCTAATAAAATGAAGAGATGCCTGTTGGAATGAGGTAAAGGTCTCATAAAAATCCATGCCCACACACCGAAGAGCTCCACCTCGAGGATGTATGTGAGAGACATTTCTCATCTTTTGGAAATGTTTCCAACCCTTTGACATTCGTTACAATGTTGGACTAACTCGTATGCGTCTTTGAAGATCGTGGGCTGTGATAAACTTTTGCTGCTGTGCGTTGCCCCCCAAAGTATCCACCATAAGGTGCAGAATGACATTTGTTGAACACTTAGAGTGCTTTAGCATTGGCAACACACCTCCTTATCATCTTATCTTGGTAAATCCTGTAAAGGAATGGATCATCCCAAAGATAGAATTTGCTCTCGTGCAGAAACTTCTTCAGCTGTTGATTATTCAGATCGGATGACAATATCCCACTGGCGACATAATTGGTCATATTAGCAAACCATGACTCTTCCTCTTCCTCATTCATAACCTCGATGGCCAACAAGCTCATCCGAAAACGTGCCTCTAATTTCTGTTTTTTTCATGGAGTTTCCTAGACCCGTCAACCTGGATAAGTGGTAAGCAACTAAATTCTCTATTCCCTTCTTATCCTTGATCTCTATGTCGAACTTTTGCAGCAACAAAATCCAGCGAATCAACCGCGGTTTGGCGTCCTTCTTTGTCAGTAGATATTTCAATGCTGCATGATTTGTGTATACTATCACCTTGGATCATACCAGGTATGCTCTGAACTTTACGAATGCAACACCACTGCTAATAACTCCTTTTCAGTTGTGGTTTAATGTATCTGTGCTTCTATCAGAGTTTTKCTGGCGTAATAGATTGGATGCAACAACTTCCTCTTGCGTTGAGCAAGGATTGTTCCTACAGCATAGTCGTTGGCATTACACATTAGTTCGAATGGTTGCGTCTAGTCTGGTGCTGTTATTATCAGCGCATGCGTTAGAGCATATTTCAGCGTATTGTAAGCCTGCAAATAGTCAGATGTGAAATTAAACTCCTTATCATTTTCAAGCAAAGAGCAAAAAGATTTAGAGATTTTCGAAAAATCCTTAATGAATCGATGATAGAACTTAGCGTACCCCAGGAAGCTATGAATGTCCTTGACATTCACATATGGGGGTAACTTCTCTATTGCCTCGATCTTTGCCTTGTCCACTTCAATGCCCTTGCTAGAGACTCTGTGCCCTAGCACAATTCCCTCCTGTACCATGAAGTGGCACTTCTCCCAATTCAAAACTAAATTTGTTTCCTCACATCTTTGCAGCACCTTCCATGAACACTTCGACCACTGATTCCACCAAGTCAAAGAAGATGGCCATCATACACCTCTGGAAGGTTGCTGGGCAGTGCAAAGCCCGAATGACATCCGTCTTAAGGCAAATGTCCCATAAGGACATGTAAATGTGGTCTTCTGCTCGTCTTGGGGGGCTATCGTAATATGGTTATAATTATTTATTCTACAATGATTTTATAGACAATACTTTAAAATTTTTCGAGTGTACTTTTTCACCATATAGATAACCATCGATTTACGGATCTTGATTTAATGTTAGATAATATATAAATAAATGTTTAAGATATTATCATTTATTTTTTTTATTATATAATACGTTTACATTACGACCCCAGTTATGCAAACTAAACACAAATATTTTATGGTTCGATTGGGTTGGATTTATTATTTAATAATGATTATTTGAGTTGAATAAATTTACCATCTGAATAATTAGGTGGGGTCTAAAATGTACCTCAGCCCAATTCAACTCAATCAATGAACACCCTAATTAACCCTTGAAGTGAACAGTAACGGTGGAAAATTAACATGTAATTTAGAATTAAATATATATATATATATATATATATATATATAAACCTTGAATTATTTTGGGAAATTTGACTCAATAGGCGTTCGGACCTTTTTTGTTTTTTAAGCGCCCTTTTGAAAACAAAAGTTTTCTAGTCATTTGATAATATGAAATTACATATTTACCCTTCATTCATTCTCTTTCATTATTATTTCTCTTTCTCATTCTTCAACTTCTTCTCTACCTATCTTTCTTTCTTTCCCATTTTTTCTCTTCATCATCTCCTTTATTTTTCTAAAGTTATACAGAAACTACCACTTTCTTCTTCCCTCCCTCTTTTTTCATAATTTTCTTCTTCCCTCCCACTTCCTTGATTTTTTTTCTGTTATCTTTTTCTCAAAATCCCAGTTGAGAAAAGCTAAGGGAAGTTTAGATTTTTCAAAATATTTAGCAAATCTCATAAAAGACAATGACGAGAGAGGATATGTTGCTGGCACAAACGTGAGACCCACCGTCGAAGAAGAATATCACCGGAAAACGCCTGGAGGGGGAGAGGAAAGAACGGGAGAGAGCGAGAGATGAGGGAGAGAGGGAAGAACGAGAACGAGGGAGAGCGAGAGATGAGGGAGAGAGGGAAGAACGAGAACGAGGGAGAACGAGAGAGAGAAGAACAGGGGAGAGGGAAGAGAGAGAATTGAATTTCTAATTTAATTTAATTACTTAAAAATATATTTATAGAATGAATAATTATGGAATAAATTTCATAAATTATTGAATTAATTATTAATCTAAATAATTATTAATAAAATTTGGTTAATTTAAATGAAATCATAAACAAAATTAAATGTAAATAAATAAAATGTTGGGTAAAATTCAAATTCAAAATTATTATCAGATTAAAGATTTTTTAATTAAAAATTTCAAAACGAGAATTAAAGAAAATAGAATCTCAATGAGATTAGTGTATTCATATTCAAATTTGAAATTTAAATCAAATTCGTTTAATATTTTTTTTTTCTTCCTTAAAATCTCTCCTTTAATCTCCTAAATTAATAAAACTCAAGCAAACTCAAAATCAAAACTAACATCACATCTTAAAATTACGTTTAATAATTAAATTTTCTAAATTTCAAAAATCCCACCATCGCACAATCTTCAATTTTAATTAATTTCCCTCAATTTGATTTTCCACATCAGGTAGGAAGAGAAAATAAAAAACCCACGTAATGATAGGGAGAAAATAATTAAATTTGAAATTTGAAAATGAAATAAAACTTAAATTACGATAGAATAAATGAGATTTAACAAAAGATTGACGAGAAATTTAAGGAAACAAATTTAGATTAAATTTTAAATTTGAATACCAAATTACTAAAATTAAGGAGATTGAGATTCCAATTTAGATAACGTTTTATCTCAACTTTCTCTCACTCCCTCACTTTTGTCGCTCTCTCTCGCTCAACTTTCTCTCACTCCCTCACTTTTCTCGCTCTCTCGCTCAACTTTCTCTCTCTCGCTCTCTCTTGCTCAACTTTCTCTCTCTCGCTCAACTTTCTCTCTCCCCCTCACTTTTCTCGCTCTGTCTCGCTCAACTTTGTCTCTCTCGCTCAACTTTCTCTCTCTCTCCTTCCCCATCCACATCCCCAAAGTTAGGCTGAACTTTCTTCTTCCCAGAGCTTTCTTCTTCGACAAACGACCTCCTTCGTCGATTTTGATGCACCCGTCGCTGGCGTCACTGGAATCATGGAGGCTGCTCGTTAAAAAGAAAAGAAAAAAGAGAGAAGGTCGAGAGATTTAGGGTTCTTTTAGAGTAAAGAAGAAGGGAACGAGAAACCCAAAGAAAATTTTAGGGAGGATGAGAGAAAAAAACCCACGTCGGAAGAGAGAAAGAATGGGTTAATGAAAAATGATAGAAGAAAAAAATACAATAAAGAGAGGGAGGGAAATAGAGTGGGGAAAAAGGAGATAGGAGAGAAAAGTGGAAGAAGGGTAAATACATAATTTCACATCCTCAAATGCTTAGAAAACTTGTGTTTTGAAAAAACAATTAGAAAACTTAAAAGGCGGGAGAGGATGTCTATTCCCTCAAATTTCTCAATTATTTTCCACGGGGATACTCGCGCTCGGATTCCCGTGAACGTGAAATTTACTTGAGAAATGAAAAACTGAATCATTTCAAACTTATTATTATTAATTGAAAAGTCTGACTAGGGGTTTGGGCCTGAGGCTATTGATCTTGATCTCTCAGCTGACCGTTGACTCTAAAAATGGACCACTCGCCAAAAATTTCAAAATTTCAACTTGATGCAGCTGGAAGAACAGTTGCAAAGAAAAACCAGTAAGGCAACGACGACTTTCCTTTTCGTGAGTTTTCTTTCCCCACTATCTCTTTTTCCTTTCAATTTTCAGATTCCGTGCAACCATGGAGGTTTCCTCAACAGCTCCTCCTAATCGTCCTCGAATGACTTATGACGTTTTCATAAGTTTTAGAGGGGAAGATACTCGCAACAATTTCGTCGGATTTTTGTACCAGGCATTGCGTCAATTGGGAATAATGACTTTTATGGATGATAAAAAGCTCTTAATTGGTGACGATCTTAGTGAAAAGTTTGTGAAAGCAATTGAAGAATCCAGGTCTTCAATTGTTGTTCTATCAAAAGACTATGCTTCTTCCAAGTGGTGCTTGAAAGAGTTAGCCAAGATAATGGATTGTATGTCTGAGACGACACATCGTGTCCTTCCTGTGTTTTACCATGTGGATCCTTCCCATGTTCGACATCAGTCTGGAAATTTCAAGAAAAGCTTTGATGGACATGAAGAAAAGGCTCCAAAGTTGATAGGCGTGCAAAGAGAAGAATACTTGAAAGAGGTTCAAAATTGGAAGGATTCCATGACAAAAATTGGCAACCTCGCGGGAGAAGTTGTTACACAACACAGGTAAAGTAAATGTCGTTTAACTGTCTTAAAATTAGAAATCATAAATGTTAAACTTAGGGATGAATCCATCTTTTATCAGTTGTGTAATGAATCCTCTATACAACAATTTGACACTAAGGGGACTTATAAAGTTCATGGACCTATTTTGTATAATCCTAAAAGTTAGGGACTAAATTTGTAATTTTACATATATGATATCATCTCTTTTTTTTTTTTTCTATCTCCCAATATTGACGATTACCTTTGATGTACCCTGCCTTTGGAATGCAGCTCTGAAGTAGATGTTGTAAAGAAAATCACGAACCAGATATTTGAAAGATGGCGTCCTAAGATAGCAACTTCAGACAAGAATTTAGTTGGAATGACACGTCAGTTGCTAGAAATGAATGTGAAACTTGGTTTAGGATTGGATGACGTACGCTTTGTCGGGATAGTTGGGATGGGTGGCATCGGTAAAACAACCATTGCTAAAGTCGTTTATGACTGCATCACATCTAAATTTGAGGGCAGTTGTTTTCTTCGTGTTTTTGGAGGTAGTTCTAAGCAATGTAATTTAGTGTCACTTCAAGAACAACTACTATCCAGACTTTTTCTAAAAGAAAACGTTAGAATATGGGATGAGGATTACGGAGCGGAAATGATTGAGAATCAACTATGCAGTAGAAAGGTTCTTCTTGTTCTTGATGAGGTTGAAGAAAAAGAGCAACTAGAAATGCTAGCTAGAAGTCCTGATTGGTTTGGTCCAGGGAGTAGAATTATCATTACAACTAGAAACAAAGAAATTCTCCATCAACCCTATGAAATTCTAGAATACAAGATGAAATTACTAGATGATGACAGTGCCCTCCAACTCTTCTGCAATCGTGCCTTTGGAATAGACTACATTGATAGCAGTTTCATGAATCTCAGTAAGGGGATGGTAGAAAAGCTTGGAAGACTTCCATTAGCTTTGAAAGTAATTGGATCCTATTTGAATAAAAAAGATGTGTTAATATGGAAGGAAACATTGAATAGGCTCATTAAAGTTGATGAAAAACATTTGTTTGAAGTATTAAACATAAGTTATGATGGGTTAGGAGCAGAAAGTCAGAAAGTTTTCTTGGATTTGGCATGTTTCTTCAACGGAAGGAGGACTGATAAAGTGATTAAAATACTTGAGAGTTTTGGTTATAATCCCCACAGTGAATTAAACTTGTTTACAGAAAAATGTCTAATTGAAGTTTCACATTCGAAGATATTGATGCACGACTTGATAGTGGCTTTGGGCCAAGAAATTGTGCGTAAGGAGTCCCTAACTCAATTGGGTAAACAAAGCAGGATTTGGCTTCAAGAAGACGTCGTTCGTGCGTTTACTATGAAACATGTAGTTAACATCATAATGCATTTATACCATTTCTTTCTTCTTTATTATTATTGTCTCTAAAACTTCTGCTATGTGCGTTCAAATGTCAGGGATTAAAATACACCGAAGGCATAGTCTTGAACTTGGAGAAGAAGCAGAAAGAGTTAACATTGGAGGCTAAATTATTTGCAGATATGACATGTTTAAGAATATTGGAAATTAGCAATGTGCAACTTTATGGAAATATCAAATCTCTCTCAAACCTATTGGCACTTCTCAATTGGCCTGGCTATCCTTCAAAGTGTTTGCCATCAAATTTTCAATCAGGGTATCTACTTGAATTACACTTACGTCATAGCAGTATTGTACGAATTTGGGATGGAAAAAAGGTTGAATTTTCTAACTTCTCTATCAACTCTACCTTCAATAACGTGAAAGTATTACTATTTTTGACTTATAGATGGAGAACTGTTTTGCACCAGGAGTTTGAGAACCTGAAGGTGATCGATGTTAGCGACTCGGAGTATTTACTTGAGACTCCTAATTTTTCAAAAGTTCCGAAGCTTGAAAGATTGGTTCTATGCAATTGTAGAAGATTGAATCACATTCACCCTTCCATCAATAGTCTCCACCTTCTCAAGTTTTTGGATCTAACTGAATGCTCAAGTCTAAAAAGTTTTTCATCAAATTTGAGATGCAAAAATCTCGAACGTTTAGTTCTTTCCAAATCAGGTGTTACGAGTTCTCCAGAAATTGAAGAGAATATGGAACGCTTGTGTGAGCTTTATCTAGATGGGACTCCTATAAAACAACTTCACCCGTCAATTGGGCGTCTAGTTGGCCTAATTAAGTTGGACCTAAGGAAGTGTATTATGCTTTCTAGTCTTCCTAATGAAATTGGTAACTTGGAGTCTCTTCAAAGTCTACTTTTGGGAGGTTGTATAAACCTTGACCAAATGCCACCCAGCTTGGGAAATGTACAACGTTTGCAGTACCTTGAGATTTGTGAAACTTCAATTTGTCATCTACCGCCTACTATTCATAGTCTGAAGAATCTTAAAGGATTAAAATTTGATGGGCTATCAGGTAGAATTTGGCATTCCTTGCTCCCTCCAAGCAATATACTGGAATCAGATTTGGGAATTTCTGGTTCGAAGTTTGGCATGGAGTCACTTGAATATCTAAGTCTAAGAGGCTGCAATCTAGTGGAGGAGGACATTCCCGAAGATCTTCACTACTTCTCCTCATTAAAAACTCTAGACCTCAGTGGTAATAATTTCGTACGGCTCCCAGAAAGCATCAACCACCTTAAGAATCTAAGAGAATTGAGGTTGCATGATTGCTTTAAGTTGCAACACTTACCAGAACTTCGAACAAATCTAGTACCCATTATCTCTTGTACTGAATCTGGAGCCGTCAGAAATTTGCCTATACCTTATCATCATGACAAGCATTTTATTCTCGAGTTCATCCCTAAAACCAACTTAAAGTTGGATCCAAAGGCTTTTGAGGTCGCTTTCTATCCTTCATTCTATAGCATTGAATATTAACATGGATGTGTAATTTGTCAATGATAAACATATCTTTTGGATTGCAGGAGTCTATTTCGGAAGGAGCCTTGTTTTCTTCTACTGATGACAATGCTGAAGTCTTGGAATGCTTTGACGAAATAAGAGAAGGGAATGTGATAGAAATTGAGCGCTATCAAATTAAAAATGATGCAAACAATATTTATGGGGTTGTCCTTTCAGCTTGTATTCAATGCTCTCAAAACACAGCCCATGAAGTTATTTCATTTTATTGCAAATTCTTAATTGAGTTGGGAATGGAAGAACATCCTAGAACTGGTATTTTACCATTGACCTCCAAGTTGACATCTAGAACGAGATTCTGGATGTTATTTATACCATTGAACTTGCTTCCAAAAAGCAGATTGCGTTTCAAGATTTTGGCTAAGGGGTCTCCAAATACCATCAATATACAGAAGTGTGGTGCCTCTGTCCTCTCCCACCAAAATGCTCCAGAGCTTTTGGCAAACATGTTCAATAAGGTGTATCGCACTCGAAATCAGGATGAATTCTGCACAACTATTAGAGAATGTAATCATGGGAGCAAGTGTAGTTGCGACGAGCCCGAGACAATAGACCAATATTGTTCAACTCAATATGTTGAGAATGAAAGTGGCCCATTTTCATTATTAAAGAGGAGCCTCAAATCAATCCTTCGAAGAACTTATGAGGTTTGTCTTTTCAGAAAATATATTATCATTCTCATATGATTTGTGGTTATAGACTCATGACATTGTGTATTTTGTAGGAAGAAAAAGATCATTCTTTATATTACTTCTTCCCACGAGGCCCAGCTTTAAGTTGGTTTAGAATCCAGCAACCCAAGGACACAGTGGCAGTGAAGCTTCCTCTAGATTTGTTTAAAGAGAAGAAGTGGATGGGGTTGGCTGTGTTTGCTATTTTTTCAGTACCTGGAAATTCAGAATATGTTCATAACCATACCTTCAACTTTCAAATAACCTCAAATGAGGATGGTAGACATTTGATAAAAGGCGGTTCATATTCATCCGGTTCATTTTTAATCCCTCTATCATTGTTACAATCTTCACCTCAAATACTATTTGTCACTTTCGAACCACGACATGTGTTTCCTTATGTTCAAGAGGGATTGAATCATTTTTATGTCAGTTTCATTAGTATTCCTACGAGATTGCAAGTTGAGTCATGTGGGGCTCGTCTAGTTTACCAACACAATGTGGAGGGCCTTATCAACACAATCATGGATTGCGTACCAAAGAGCAGAGAAGAACTCTATCAGGACCACAGTCAAGAAATTATGAGAGACTTTTTAACAACATATCATCGGCCTATTCGGATTCAAGTCCCTGCAGACCAACTAACAACTTCTACTTCTAGCGATCTAAGTGGCCGACGTGAAAGTTTTCAACACTCACTCTTCATGGAGAGCACCCAGGTTATCTCTCTCTCTCTTTCTCTCTCAGAACTAATAATTCAATGAGTTCTATACTTGATTGCATATTATTCTTACAGGACCAGTACAACATTAGTAAGCTTGAGGCTATTATTCATGGAAAAGAAATCCCAGATTTTTTCACCAGTCAAAGTATGGGAAACAAAGGAGCGGTAAGGACACCGGAGAGATTGTATTTTGCTAAATGCGAAGTAGGAGTTCTTGTGTGTGCTGTGGTGGTCATAAACAACCAGACAGAAAAACTCGAGCACGTTAAAGTGTTGGATCTTAAATGTGAATTTGGGGTTGATTCTCATGAAATAGAACCAGAGCATCACCTGTTCGTTCCTGCTGAAAAGCTTTTGAGTAGCTTTGAGTCATCATTCATTTGGCTCTCCTGCATACCACTTACAGAATTTAATATCCCATGGATGTGCTGCGATTACTTGAGGTGTAAGGTTAGCACCAATCATGAGGAACTATTCCATGTGCAACAATGTGGTCTACATCTGCTATATGCATCTGAAAGAAAAATGGTTGATAATTTACTCATATGACCAAAAGCTAAGAAAGGTACTGCTATTTGCTTTGCTTAATAGATATTGAAATGACACTTAAATACACTATCTTTGATCTTCCAAAAGTCTGCTGTCAAACTCTCTCTTTGTCTCTGTCTCTTTGCGAAATTGCAGGGATCAAAATACATGCAAAACAAAGAGATGAAAACCCAGAGTAAAGATGGAAGAAGAAGGAACCAACATCCAATTTTTAAGTGGTTGGACAGTTGCTCACATCCACTGTGCAAGGAGCCATAGCAGAGTTCTTTATTGGTGACAACTCTTGGAGGATTACTACACGCAATCTAAAAAATGCAAGCTGTAAGTGAATTTGTAATTTTAAACTTGCGTCCTCATAGATGGTGTGTGCTGGAATATACTTCAGGCTCCTTTACAACAAAATCAACCTTCTTAAAGTCAGGTGCGTCAAATCTCCCTCCTCACTGCTATTTGGAAATTCAATTAACTGAAGAAGTTAAAAGAAGTGCAAGAATTGGTCCATAGGAGTATTAATACTCATGAAGACTTCAGAAGTAGTGCAAGAATTGGTCCCTCTCCCCTCTGGTTGCACCCTCTGCTTAAGAGATGAGGAACCAGTGGACCATATCTTCCTTCAATGCTCTTTCACCCATTACTGCTGGTAGCAGGTCTTCAATACTTTTAACACACACCTTTTGCCTTCCCAAGAGAGCAGACGATTGCTAGTCCCTTGTTGGTGGCCTCTTAAAAAATAGGAAAAGAGTGTTGTGGAACTTTGCTACGACTGCAATTTTGTGGGATCTTCGGATGAAAAGGAATCGTAGAACTTTTGAGAACACTTGTCTTGACATTTCTAATCTTTGGAGTAATGTATAGCTTACTACTTCTAGGTGGTGCTACACTTATAGCAAATTCTTTTGTAACTACTTCTCTATGATCCTTCACAATTGGAAAACTTTTCTTCATTAGTTCTTTCGGAGGGGGTTTCCTCTACCCCTGCCTGTAGTTTGTTCCTTTTTTTGTGTGATTAATACATATCTCAAGTTTCTAAAAAAAGAAAAGAAAAAAAAAACTTGTGTACAACAAAAATTAGGTGGAATGGAATTAGTCTGTAATATCACCCTCAAGTAGCACCATCATGGGATCGCCCAAGTGGTCAATGAGGGCCATCGTAAATAGTAAAGAATTTAGAGAGAATGAGTTCAAACCATGGTGGCCACCTACCTAGGATTTAATATCCTACGAGTTTCCTTGTCAACCAAATGTAGTAGGGTCAGGCAGTTGGCCGTGAATAGTCGAGGTGCGCGTAAGCTGACCCGGACACACAAATATCAAAAAAAAAAACCACCCTGCTAAGTTATCTCCTCTTGTCCCCAGAAAAGTCAGAATCTACATAGGTAATAAGTTCCAGCTGTTGAGAGCTTAAAGTGTTGTGCTAAAGGTGTGCAAACTGGTTTAGCATTAAGCAGGTTATATCTTTTCAAAATCTTCTTGGTGTAATCACTTTGACAAATGTAGCTCTCCTCTTGGTCTATTTCTAGTGATTTCCATTCCCGAAATTCTTTTTGCTACTGTAGATTTTCTGTATCAACTTTCTTTGTAGGAAGATAGATTCTTTCAGTCACCAACTTCGTTTAAGCAAACATGGGTCATACATGCTTCATTTGAACTTGACTTTGGTAATATATTCGGTAAATCTCCCATACCAGCACCTTGGACATTGTTTTAAATGGTATAGAGACTTGTTTAATTTGCACACCAGTCCTTACCTGGTTGAGTCATGAATATAGTTTCTTCTAAATCCGTTTTGACATCCATTTATTCTAACCCCAATTTCTGACAAACTACACTCGTTAGTAGTACTCTGATTGATTGTGTGTTTCACCACTGGAGAGAAAATTTCAATATAATCCTTTTTTTTCCCTTTTTGTGTGAAACTCTTGACTGCTAATCTAGCCTGTATTTGATTCCTTTTTATCTGCCCTTCCCAAAATTTTCTTGAGTTTTTATGCAAAGAATCAATTTCATCATCCGTGGCTTTAATCCAGTGAGATTTTTCATGACAGTTGATTCCTTCTTCATATGTCTCTGGCTCTTCTTCACTTGTATCATCTACTAAATTGAGTACATAAGCTACGCTGATCCTTGCTGGAAGCTTACTTGTCTTCTCCGTCTATTTCTTGTTAAATTGTATTTGGACAGGTCATCAATTTGCATTTCTATAGGAGGTTCTTCTGATTCAGTAACTGTTTCTCTGTATTTTTTTTTTTTATTCTATGGTTTCAGTTTCTTCTAAAGATGTAGAAGTATCAGCCTGTTCTTTTTTCATGTAGGTCCACCTTAGAACTAATGTTGGCTTCTTTTTCAGAGTTCTTTTCAGTTTGTTCTTTGTCCTATATGAGATTAACCTCATATAGCATACATCTCACCCTTTTCATTATGGTCCTAACTCCTATTCATTCTTTATGCTATCCAATTCTGCTGTGGATTATAAGCTACTGTTTTGTGTTTAGTTATCATATTTTCAGTGCAATAGTCATTAAACGGATTTGATAGAAATTCCAGCTATTATCAGTTCTAAGTATTTAATCTTTCGATTAGTTTGGTTTTCCACTTCGGCCTTCCACTCTTTAAACTACTCTTTAAACTTCCCAATGGTTTGATCTTTCGACTTAAGCAGCAAAGTCCAGGTCTTTCTAGAAAAAGCAGCTTATTAAAGATAAAAAAAATATACCTGGATCCACTCAAAGGAGTTCTTGATGGCCCCCAAAGTGTGGCGACCCTCCTTGTTCCAAAAACAGTGTTCACAAAACTGAAGTCTCTTAGTGCCTTGTGTCTTCATGGTCCCTGTTTTATCAACTCTTGAAGCCCTCTTTCACTGATGTGAGAGTCTTGTATGCCACAACTCAATTTCTTCTATTTTTTCAGCTTGTGAGATTATAGAACGGTCTGGTAGAGCTACATCCTCGAATATATAAAGGCAGTTTATGACTCGTTTGATAACGTTTCTGTTTCTTATTTTTTATTTTCCAATTTTCTTAAGAAATCTAAACATTTTGCAACTAATTACGTTTCTTGTTTCTCCTTTTTTTGGAACATTCTCAAAACTGTAAATTTTGGGAACAACCAATACAAGTTTCTTATTTCTCGTTAAAAACATAAATAAAAGGATAGTGTTATCATACTCAGATTCATAGATGTTGGGCCCATGCAATCCATTTTTCTTTATTAAAAATAAAGAAATAGAAACGTTATCAAACGAACCCTTAGTCTCTCTCTCTTTCTTTCAGCAAGATCTCCATATTCTCTTGGCGTTCAAACAAAACTAGGCGAATTCTCATGACTTTACAGCCATGATTGCTCTCCATGAATACTGACCCTCCTTCCCATGATTTGTAATGAACGAACCACTCTTTTTAGGATGTCATATGGTAGGTACACCCCGAGTCAAGGACCAAATCTTCCTTTTTCTCAATTTCCAGATTCATGGCTTTTTCATTTGCGCGCTGAAACTTAAAAGTACTCACTTTTTTTTTTAGTTCTTTTGTATCTCAGTGAATTTGTTCTTCTTCAAATAGTTTCTGCCTCTACAAAGATTATGCAATTATTTTTAGTTTCAGCTTTTAGTTCAGGCTCCTTCCATTTGAGGGCTGTTATCACAGAATCCACACCTCTATAAGTTTCAGGCAGTGAATTTATAAAGATCATTGCTCCAATTTCATTGCTTATCTCCTGTCAGTGTGAATTCAGTAGTTTATTTCTTGAATTCATCGATACTCATGGAGTTGAATCTAAAAACTAATTGGCAATAAGAGAAGTAACTCATGTCTATTATAAACATTGTTAGGTCCTTTATCTTTTCAGCGTTGAATCCTTAACTAACATGCTCTCTCAAGATGGTGGCTATGGTAAGCTTACCAATCTTGGCCACATCCCATTTTTGACCTGATGTTCATTTGAACTTACTGGGATCTATTACCATATAAATATTCATGGAATTTCATATCAAAATCAATTGGCAATTAGAGGAGTAATCCATGTCTATTATAAACCTTTGTTAGGTCTCTTATCTTTTCGTTGTATGATCCTTGATTAACATAAAGACTTTGAGGAGTTCATTTTGAAAGTAAAGAGCCTCCACTTGAGAATGATCTTGTTTGGCAAATGTTTCTTTACAATCCAGTGTTTCCAATTTCTCCCCTGCCCCAAAAGTTGTAGAACTTTGTCTGATACATTCAAAATCAGAGCACTATAAGATGTAGAACATTGTTGGGATCTTCCAAGGCCTTGAGTGTCAACAAAATTTCTTCAATTTTCTTTGCAGCACCCTTGTTTCTTCCTTGTAAGGAAGAGGGTTTCATGTGTTTGTCAAATCCTCGGTTTTCTTAAAGGGCAGTAAGGTTATTTAAAAGAATATTTCAAATGGGGCCTCTTCTCTAATTTTCCATCTCATGTCTTCCTAGTCAAATCTTCTGGAGAAATCATTCTTCATCTCAATGCTTGGAAAAAGATCAAATTAGAAATGGCCAAATTGTATTATAGAATTTGCCAAAAGAAAATTGGAGATTCAAGCTTTGCTGAAGGAAATTGCCAAAATATCACACCATAGTATAAAGACTTGTTTTCTAAGTGTGAGTCTGAAGAAGATGGTGGTTCTTGATTAGATCTTTGTTTGAGATTGGAGATATTGAAGTTGTCGTTTTGTGATCTCGTTGCGGTCTTTGGTCTTTATTGTTATTTTCTCTTATCAATAGTTGTAATGCTTCTTGTTGAGTTTGTCTGTACCTTTTCTTTTTGGTTAAAATACTTTTTTGGTTTCTGTATTTACAACTTAGGTTCATTTTAGTTTATGTACTTTGAAAATGTTCATTTTTGTCCCTATACTTTTTTAAATGGTTCATTTTAGTCTCTGCCGTTAAATTACTTTTAAATAGGATAACAGATTATCACGTGACATTTTTCTCTAACAATAGTACAGATTACGTGTACTTTTTCTTGCCAAATAAGACTTGGATTAAATTCCTAAAAATAAGTAATTGTTTTCTGGTTTTTTTCATTTCTCATGAGTCTTTGCGATGATTTCTTTGGGTTGATTAAATTTCGGAAAAACGCTATTTCATTACTGGGAAAATTAAATTAAACCTAATTATGTTTGTGATGTGTGTATAGAGACTAAGGTTGGAGAGAATCCAATGTTATGTATTCTCATTATTAAAGTCTATATATATAGACAAATATACAAGGTTGACCTAATCCTATAAGGAGAAGGTAAATAACAAATTAATATTAATACAAAAATATAAAATATATTAATATCTATACTCTAACACTCCCCCTCGAGTTGGTGCATATATGTTAATTATGCCCAACTTGTTAGACAAATAATCTATTCTTGCTCCATTCAATGCTTTAGTAAAGATATCTCCTAGCTGATCTCCAGTCTTCACATACCCTGTAGCCACCAATCCTTAGTTGTATTTTCTCACCTACATAATGACAATCAACTTCAATGTGTTTGGTTCGTTCATGAAATACTGGATTAGATGCAATATAAAGAGCTGCTTGATTATCACACCAAAGTTTTATTGGAGTGGTGATGCCAAATCCTAATTCAGTCAGAAGCTGATGTATCCATACTAATTCACACACCGACTGTGCCATAGCTCTATATTCTGATTCAGCACTCGAACGCGACACCACGTTTTGTTTCTTACTTTTCCAAGAAACTRAATTACCTCCGACAAATACACAATATCCTGAGGTTGATCTTCTATCTTCCTTAKAACCTGYCCAATCARCATCYGAAAAACATTCAATATTAAGATGACCATGATCTTTATATAACAAGCCACGTCCAGGAGCACCTTTCAAATAACATAGAATATGTTCCAATGCAATCCAATGGTCAGTCGTAGGAGAACTCATAAACTGACTYATAATACTGAYTGGATAAGCTATGTCTGGCCTCGTAACCGTAAGATAATTCAGCTTCCCTACTAATCTCCTATACTTCTCAGGATCTTTCAACAACTCCTCTTCCTTTGTAAGTTGTAAATTAGGTATCATTGGGGTACTACGCGGCTTAGCAGCTAACTTTCCTATTTCAGTTAACAAGTCAAGTACATACTTTCTTTGTGACAAAAAGATCCCCATCTTGCTCCTTGTTACTTCAATTCCTAAGAAATATTTCAACATTCCCAAATCTTTAGTATGAAATTGACTATAAAGAAAAGACTTGAGTGATAGGATGCCTGATGAATCATTACCAATAATCACAATATCATCAACATACACAACTAGTAAGATAACACTAGCCTCAGATTTTTTATAAAAAACAGAATGATCTGACTTACTCTTCTTCATTCCAAAATTTTCAATCACCTGACTGAATTTTCCAAACCATGCTCACGGACTTTGTTTCAACCCATATAAGGATTTACGAAGGCGACATACCTTTCCATTCTCCCCCTGAGCAAAAAAACCTGGTGGTTGCTCTATATAAACTTCTTCTTGAAGATCACCATGGAGAAATGCATTTTTAATATCAAGCTGATGCAAGGGCCAATGGTGAATAGATGTCAATGAAATGAATAACCTGACAGAAGCCATTTTAGCAACCGGAGAAAAAGTATCAGAATAATCAATTCTGTAAGTCTGCGCATATCCTTTAGCAACAAGGCGAGCTTTCAAACAGGCAATTGATCCATCCAGATGAACTTTAACAGCAAACACTCATTTACAACCGATAGGTTTCTTTCCTGCAGGAAGAGACACTAAATCCCAAGTACCATTGTCATCTAAGGCAGTCATCTCCTCCAACATAGCAGCCYGCCAACCAGGATGAGACAAAGCTTCATGAACAGTTTTAGGAATAGATACAGATTCAAGGGATGCAATAAACGAACAAGTAGATGATGATAAATGGTTATATGAAACAAAAGAAGAAACAGGATAAGTACACTTACGCTTACCTTTTCGAAGGGCAATAGGAAGGTCATCACTCGTTCCTGGATCCACAGGCAAAGAAGCTGCTGGTATAGGGCATGAATCCGTAGGAGGTTGCCGACGAGAATAAACTTGAGTAATAGTGGGGAGAGAAGGATCAGGCACAGAGGAAGATATATTGCTAGGAAGTTCTTCAGTAGAAGTAGAGACAATAGAATAGACAAGAAATGCATCATCTTCCTGTGACTGCTCCCCCTGACTGGTACTCAAGAACGATGAAAAATGAGTATCTTCAAAGAAGGTAACGTCAGGAGAGACAAAATATCTATTGAGATCAAGACAATAACATCGATACCCTTTTTGAACACGAGAGTAACCAAGGAAAATGCATTTCAATGACTTAGGGTCTAATTTGGTGAGCTGGAGGCGAACATCCCGAACGAAACAAGTGCAACCAAATATTTTAGGTTTAATAGGAACTAAAGGTTGAGTAGGACACAGAGTACGATAAGGTATTCCACCCTTAAGAACTGACGAAGGCATGCGATTAATCAAGAAGCAAGCTGTCGAAACAKCATCAGCCCAAAAGTATTTTGGAACATGCATTTGAAACATTAAGGCTCTTACTGACCGGCGGCGGCGATGGTCGGCAGTGGTCGGTGGCAGCGGTGGTGGTGTTGGATAGCAATGAACAAAAACCCTAAGGCACAAACCCTAATGGACACAAAATCCTAATGGGCACAAAACCCTAATGGACGCAAAACCCTAATGGGCATCAAAACCCTAATGGGCGCAAAATCCTAATGGGCGCAAAATCCTAATGGGCATCAAACCCTAATGGGCAAGAAACCTAAAAACCTAGAGCTCTGAAACCATGTAGAGACTAAGGTTGTAGAGACTAAGGTTGGAGAGAATCCAATGTTATGTATTCTCATTATTAAAGTCTATATATATAGACAAATATACAAGGTTGACCTAATCCTATAAGGAGAAGGTAAAGGACAAATTAATATTAATACAAAAATATAAAATATACTAATATCTATACTCTAACAGTGTGGAAGATGAATCGGCCACGTGACAATTTTTACCGAATTCTTCGATTCAGCTCATGCTCACAATATGTTCGACGATTTATCACTGTGGAAAAGTTCCGCTATGTTTGATTATACGACGACCTTCAACTTTGACTATTCCAAACTTCGGTACCAACGAGTTCGTCACCAACGAGGGATTTAGCCTCGATTTGAGATTGGTTTTTCAGAGGTTTTTTTTTCTGCATCTGTTTTTGGCCCTGGAGTGAGAGAAGTCTACATGAGTCGTTTGAATGGTACCTCTAAAATCCCACACGTAAACTCTGGGCAACCCAACCATGAAGAAACTAAAACCCAAAGCCATAAGAAAAAAGGAAAAAACAGGAAGACGAATACACCTCGATTTTTAGGGATTTAATTTATAGGTGCGCGATTAAAATTACCATGTCACGTTGCCACATCACCAACCCTATTTAACAGTAATTTAACGCTAGGACTAAAATGAACAATTTTAAAAAGTATAGTAACTAAAATGAACATTTTTAAAGTACAGTGACTAAAATGAACTTAAGTCGAAAGTACAGGGACCAAGAGTAAAAATGCTTTAATTTCTTTGACGAGAGATCAAGATCACCAATGCCATTAAATTTTAGATTAAAAAAATTTAACATGGTCTCAAACAATTATTTCAATTGGTATGAGATCTTTGGAGGGAAACCAAAAACAAAGTCGTGAGAGTTATATCCCAGACAATATTGTACCACTGTGGACATAGTACAATGTATGATATATTTTATTTCTAACAAATATATCTCCAATTTTTATGTTTCAATTTTTTTTCTTTAACAAAAATATCTCACATTTTTTTTTCTAAAATTTTTCTTACTATAATTTTTCTTTGTTTCTTCGATATGTCCTTTGCTCTCAATTTTACTCTCTTTCTCTAAAGTTTTCTCTTTTTCTCTTTAACTTTTCTCTCACTATTTTCTTCTCTAACTTTCTTCTCTAAATCTTTTTATTTATCTCTTTAAAATTTTTAAAACTTTTTCTTTAAAAATTTTATTTTTATCTTTTTGAACTTTTATTTTTATGTCTTAACATTACAAAAGACAAAAATCTCCACAAGGTTGGATACCCACTCCAAGAAGAATTCATTTCCTACTATGTCCATCGTCTCAACCCCTCTAGCTGATTCCATTTTTAAATAATAATATATATTATATTAACTATTTTACTAACTTATGAATAAAATATCAATTATTTTTTAAAACTAATTAGTTATGCTAGTAAATAATAATTTTTCAGTAAATAAATATAATTTATATATTTAGTAACCTTTAAAAATAATTAAAATTAATATTAAACCAGTAATTTTTTCCTGCAAAGATCTAGGTCCCCAAACTAGGATTCCTTGACCCGAACCTTGATTCCTTGAATTGGAGAGAGAAATTAGACTAGGGCTAAAATTTTGTACGAGAACGAGGATGCATCCTAACTTGTCCCATCTTGTTGTCATCTCTACTTTATATAGACTGTTTATGTAAGGATTTGCACAACGTCAAACTTCAGTCAAGCTCGAACTCTGTCATCGTTCCGACCTGAAACTCTAAGGGAAGACCTGCACAAGAGGGCAAAATCTCCAACGCTCAAGTCAGTAAGCAACTCGGACTCAATATTAAGTTCGAGGAGAATTTTCATACCTGATGGTGAAATGAGACCCTCTATTTATAGGTTTTGGTTCCGACAGGGGTTACGACAGGCGGTTATCCTGGTCGGAATTGAGATCGGCATTGTCGGGTTTGAGCAAATCGAACCCGAACGTCTTTTCCCACATCAACATCTTTTATGCTAGGAGAAATGTTAAAGGCATCCACCTCGGAAAGCTCCAAGGTAGAGCTGAACAAATCAATACTTGAGGAGTGTCTCCTTACAACGAATCATTGTCCTCCACGTGGCAATCCGATTTCCACCCCCAAACGTAGACTATCTTTATCATATTTCTTCAATTTTCTAACTTTTTAAAAATAAGAAAAAAAATTATTATCAAATATGTTTGATTTTTTGTTTTGTTTTATTTTTTCTTAAATAATTATGATTTTCGTTCTCTGAAAACTAAAAACAGATAATAGAAAAACAAAAAACAAAAATCGTTATCAAACGGTCCGTCGAAATTAGATCAGAGACATAAAGGGTAGAAAACACAATTAACTAATACACAGAAATTAAGAGATGATAGTTTGTCAAAGTCAATAGGCTGTCATAGACAGGATATCTTGCTCCAACTTTGCCGGCCTCATTTTAATAACTATTTTGTTTCGGCGTTCTTTTTTTTTTTTTAATTTAAATTAAGTTTATAGACATCACTGCTATCTATGTCTTTCTTTATTTTGTCATCTAATTTTAAAAAATAGAAAATAAAAAAATAAAATAGTTGTGAAACGAGCTATTATTAACGAGATTTACTAACCGTTTATAATTTGTAAGAACTAATTGGTGAGAACAGAAGAAAGGAACAAAAAAAAGATCTGGGCCTAACTGTCAATAACGGTCATGATTTGGCCTTGAAGATAGACGTTTCAAATTCCTCTCACTGTTCTTATTTTATAAGTTTTCAAGCTTGATTTGTTCATGTTTTCTCTTGCTTAGAATTCTATAGAGATTGTATTGGTCCTGAAAAATTACCGGTTGGATTACTAATGCAATAAACTTTTCTTCTGGGAGGCCAACCCGAATATATTTTAATTGGTTAAGATACAACTTTTTTTTTACTAAATATGAATTTTAAAATTTACCTGAAGAAGACTGCACGCCAAAACCAAGAATGCAAAGCCATCATTTTTTTTTTCTTTTTTTAAATAAGCAAATCCATCATTGCTTAATATATTTACTTATTGTTTCAAAAAAATTAAAAAAAATAATAATATTTGCTTATTCTTATTACATAATGCTTCGGCATTTTTGTTCAAACTAAAGTTCTAGTGGGCCCCATGTGAGGTAGGACCAGCGCCTATTCTTGAGATAAAATTAATGAATTTTTTTTCCTCATCAGCAAAATATAGTTTTTTTAACATATGAAATTGGTCATATGATAAATTTTTATTCAAGAGTTTTTAATAAATTTTTTTTATTACTTTTTGACTTTATCCTTTCTTAAACATGTATTTAAGTAGAGATATTTTTGTCATGTTACTATTGTTATGAGGTAAAAGTGGCAACGAGGTAAGATGGAGCCGGGTGAGTCGACCCACGAGGAGTGGGCTGAGCCAAGCCTCTTCTTTGATCTCTTGCTGTTGTTCCAAGACCTAGGGTTGAAGCATCCCGGCTCGTAAGCCCACGAATATCAAGACCTAGGATGGATTAGCACGTTGTGAAACCCTAGGAGGCAAATCGACTATAAATAGGGAGGGGGTCACCCCTTTCAAGGTAAGCCAAAACTACACTTTCAAGTGTCTTACTTGTTTAGTAATTCCTCCTATAGCTAACTTAGGCATCGGAGCCAGTGTGGCAGAAGCCACACCGGGTTAGGTTTGTTCGGTTTTGCAGGTGTCTGGTCCCTTGATATTCGAGTTTGGTGCACGAGGTGGAGGAACCGGTCTACCAGAATCCAAGCATCAACAATTGGCGCCGTCTGTGGGGACGATACAAAGTTGTACCCCCAAGCAAGCAACATGAACCCGGAAGAGAGCCCGCTACGTTTCGATGACGACTACCATCCGAGGAGGAGGTTGAACATGGACTACCCCTTGCTGGGAGAAGTTGATGGTGAGGCGAGCCGACCCAACCCGGAGCATCGAGAAGAGCTGCGAGATGACCAACGAGCCGAGTGCTAGTCCAACCTGGAAATCGGTTTGTGGCCTTGGAAGAGAAGGTCGAGGGTATGTACCAGCACATGACCCAACTGCTTCAGCAGTTAGAGCAGAGAGAGGCAAGCCTACCGCCACTCGTCAGAGACCCCCGAAAGAGAAAGGGTCCGGCCACTGAGAGAAGGAGATGAGTCGACAAATAAAGCGCAGAGCAAATTGAAGCTGGGGGGAAACGACAAGCGGAGAACTCATATTTTCGACTCGTAAGGCCAGTCGAATGCCGACAGAAAGCGACCTAAGTCCCTACCTAATGGGGACAAAGATGAGCATAATGCCCGAGGAGATCTCGGGCCGGTAGACCTCGACAAGGAAAAACCAGGCGAGCGACCTGAATTATCCGAAAAGCAACTAAGCTTCAAAGAAAAGGGCTTCGACCTTGAAGAACTAATAGACCAAGTAGATTCCTCGTTCATAAAGGAGATAATGGGGGAGAAGGTGCCTCCAAAATTCAAGCTACCAGCCATAAAACAGTTTGATGGGACGACAGACCCGGTAGATCACCTCGACGCCTACCGGAAATGGATGGACATCTACGGGGTCTTAGAGGCAATCTGATGCCGAGTCTTCTCATTCACCCTGGGCAGGTCGGCTAGGGTTTGGTTTTGACAATTAAAGCGGGGATCAATTTCAAGCTTCAAGAGCCTGGCTAGGGCATTTATGACCCAATTCGTAGGAGGTCGGAATTGGAGTCGACCAGTGGCCTACCTCCTGACCGTAAAGCAGAGAGCCTTCACGACTATGTGGCTCGATTCAATGAGGAGAAGCTACAAGTGGGAGGTCTTACTGATGCAGTGTCAATTCTGGCGTTCATGTCTGGCATCAGGGATGAGCACCTATCGTTTTTATTTGGAAAGAAAACTCCAAGCACCTTTGCAGAAGCACTGAGCCGAACCTAAAAATACATGAGTGCGTAAGATTGAGTCGGATAGAAGGATCTACCTCAAAAATTTGAAAAATACACTCCAACCACGGTTCCCCTCGAGCAGGTATTAATGGAGATCAAGGATCAAAGGTTGCTTAAATGGCCAGAAAAGATGAAAACACCTCCGAATAAGAGAAGCAAGGGGCGATACTGCCTTTTCCACCAAGACCATGGACATGCCACACAAGATTGTTTTGACCTCAAGGAAGAGGTGGAAAGGCTCATCCGGAAAGGGTATCTCAAGGAATATGTGGACGATTTCAAGGCGACTCAAAATAATGAGAATGACAACAAGTCTCATGCCAGGGAAATCGGGACAATAATGGGAGGTTCAGTAGAAAAGGAGTCTAGTAAGAAGAGAAAGGCGAGCGTGCAGAAGTAAGAGCAGGCCTAGGGCATTATGAAATCTACCACACAGCTTTTGCAAGACAACCCTCAAAGATCGAATTTTCAGAGGATGAGACCGCCCACCTCTTCGACCCACACAATGATGTGTTAGTTATTGCCTTGCAGATAGCCAATACGAAGGTACACCGAATCTTGGTGGATGGGGGTAGCTCGACCGACATCATCTCCTTAACAGCTTACAAGACTATGAACTTAGGAGAAAAATGCTTAAGAGCAGCCCTGCACCGCTAGTGGGTTTCGGGGGAGAACGAGTCATCCCAGAAGGCAGGGTGGAATTACCGGTCACGTTCGGAACTGGACTGAGAAGCGTCACCAAAATAGTGGAATTCCTTGTCGTCGACTACTCATCTTCCTACAATGTAATATTAGGAAGACTGACCATACACACGCTCAAAGCGATACCCTCTACGTACCATCAATCTATGAAATTCCCAACGCCTGAAGGGGTAGATGAGGTCAGAAGGGAGCAACGAGTATCGCGCGAGTGCTACTACAGCTCGTTAAGAGGCTACAACTCAGGGATCGGGACCTCTACTTTGAAATGATCACGACTACTTTGGCGACTAATGAGATAGGATTTAGGGTAGATGCAACCTTTCGGGGTTGTTTTTTGTTTTTATCTTTTCCTACGGTTATGTTATTGGTTATGCATTGATTTTTGTTCAATAAAATTCTTATTATCTACTTGAGCAACCACTGTCTCTACTTTCTGTGAACTCCTCAAGTAGGGGGCATGGTAATATGGAACAATGAAATATGGGGGAACAACTAAACATCTCGATCAAGGCCAAACTAAAAGCGGACCACTTGGTCTAGCACGGTTAAAACATGAGGTGAAGCAAGGAGCCAAACAAACAAAGAGAGTAAGTGGTGTAAAACTGCTGGTCGTAGCCAACAAGTTAGAATCCCACAAGAATTAAGAGCAGGCAAAGTCGACTCCGCCAAAATTAAAGCAAATAAAAAGCTTGAAGGGATTTTATTAAAAATCCCGACGTACAACCAACAAAGGTAGCAAGGAAAACAACATAAATATAAGACTTTCTGAAACATGAAACATCAACAGACTGTTGGGTTTTTTGCTCTAAACTCGTGGTTTGTAATCATAAAAAAAATATTCATTCAATAAAGTTGTTATTGATAGAATTGCATTAACCCAAATCCAATAAACTAACATCCGAGGTTATGTCATGTAACTGGAACAATATATAACAGATATACAGTATATATTTAATATATAGCATATATATTTGATATATAGTGTATATATATACAGTATGTATTCGATATACAGGTGGATAATATTCCAGTAGTAACTTAAAGGGTCTATAGTATATGGATAAGGTTGGGTATCTTATCCTRGCAACACTATGGATATGGCCCACTTTGTAATAGTTACAAATGACTTGATCCAGGTCGTTCGTGTGGAGGCATGCGAGGGGGGGTATCCTATACAATGAGTTTGTATAAGACCGGACCGCGAAATAATTAATCTTTAGCTGTATACCGATAGCTAATAGATTAATATTTCAATAGGATGACCAAATAACTCAATCTCAATCCTGAGTGAGTTATGGACTCCTGCCTGTTAGAGCTCGTCCTTTGATTTGTATGGGTGAGAGTGGCCCGAGTCGCCAACTCAATATGCCTACCATTTTGGGGACGAGACCGAGCGGGGAGCTGGGAACATAACTACACAAGATGGAATTCACTCCTTCCCGACTTTAGGGTAAGTAGATGAGTGTTCTCTTAAGTGCTGACTCCGGGACTTAAACAAGGGACCCCACCCTCTCACTAGCCAGAGAGGGACTTCCGGTTATTGGTTGGACCATAACCGGGTTGTCCATTAGAGGATCAGCGGTACTTAAGACATCAGATGTAATACAGGGGTAAAACGGTAATTTGACCCAGCTGTGGTTACGAACACTCGTGAAGGATTGACTTACCGATAATAGTCAAAATCCATGGATGCAAAATATTCTACAGTGAGAAGAGTGGAACTGTAGGTCCTTAGTGGAGTGACCGACAGTTAACGAATGTTGATTAATATGGTTAATGAGTTTAATCAATTTATTATTGTTGGAGCTTCCGATCTGTAGGTCCATTAGGTCCCCTTACTAGCTCGTAAAGGATAGTTAAAAACAGTTAGTCTTGAAAAGAATTTGAATTGTTCAAATTAGTTAAAGGAATGAAAGTTAATTGTATGAGATGTCATTAATATAATGTATGATGATACATTATAATATAAAGTTAATTTTGAATTGGATTCAAAATTATGAGAGAGATGTATATTGGAATTTGATTCTAATATGGTTAATTAATTTAAGTTTAATTTGATTAAATATGATTTAATTAAATTAATGGGATATGTTGATTAATTTAATTAAATATGATTTAATTAAATTAACGACTCATGTTAATTTGGTTAAGTTAAATTTGATTTAATTTAATTAAATTAATAATTCTTTTTTTGATAATTAATTAATTATGATTTAATTAAAATAGTTTTAATTAAATTAAAATAAAAAGAAAAAGAAAAAAATGGAAATGGGAGGAAAAACCTCCCACTCTCCACCATTAATGGTGCAAAGTAGGGAGGTTTTCCCACTCTCCACCATTAATGGTGGGAAGTGGGGAAGTGGTGAGTGGGGAAATTGTGACTTCCCCACCACTTTTCCTCCCTTATAAAAGGGAGGCTCTCCCCTTCCATTTTGTTCCCTGGTTCCCGATAAAATCTCTCTCGCTCTCTTGATTTCCCTTCCAATTATAAGATGGTTCCCACAAACTTTGTGGTGGCGTTGATGTCTACATTGAAGAGGTGTCTTCAAAGGTATGTATCACTAACTTCCCTTTATTCATGCTTATATGTCTTTTCTTTGTTGTAATTCTAAGACAAGATCGAAGTACACGTGTTCGCGTGCTTCCGCTGCGGGATCCGATCCCTTCACAGACGACTTGACCCACACCGTTCCTACTCATCATCATCACTGTCGTCCATATCATCGGGGGCATTGCATTCAGCTCGGAAACGCTCATGAAGAAATGAGTAATCGACGTCGGGGTGTTCCTCGAAGACCTGACGGAGAGACCAGTAAATGCCACATTCCATGGCGGCATTCTGTAAATCCAAGTAGTCACTCCTCAGCCAGAAATTCGGAGTTGGAGAGTTGGGCATTGGCCTCGTCAAGCTTCCTCTACAGAGCAGCTAGGTCATCTCAGGACCTCCTCCTTTCGGCCTCCAGGTCATATTGAGCATTCGCCAGCAGGATGTTAGCTTGGTCTAAAGAGACAAGAGCCCGGTTCAGTTCATCCCGAACGGCACAGTGGCTACAGAGGTGGTTGATTTGGTCAGCAACTCTACCCGAAAACACGACCAAGCATTTAAAAACTTGTTAAAATCAATAGCAACATTAGGCTGAGTACGACATTAAATACCAAAAGCCAACTACGAGACTGACCTGGTAGAGATCACTGAGACAGGTGTGGTTGCTTTGTTGGGGGTTTGAGTAACCGAAACTCGACCCGCTTGACGACTCTCTTAGCCCTTGCCAAAGGCTGAAAGCTCTCTCTAGATAGGCCACCCCATTGGCATCGGCATCATACAGACCCGAAAAGGGGAAAGCCGACACCTGGGAGGAAGACCCAGGATGGCCGCGAGAGGAAGACGGGGTGGATGTCCCTTGAAGTCAAGCAGAGCGACAAGACGCAATAGGGGGCATCGAGGGTTGAACCTGGGCTCGAGAGGGGGGATCCTCCTCCGTCAAACAGTGATCTCGACATCAGAGGCCCGACTAGATCCAGCACCCGAGCTCCGAGCGTTTCGACGACGTTCTCTTTCGAATAAAGATGTGACCCATCTCGACATTCCTACAGGGAGAATACGAAATAAAATCGGTTGAATGCAGATTTAAAGCAAACTCCTGACGGTTACCTGAAAGTGGAAGAGGAGGAGCCAAGCCAAAATCTACTAGGTTCTGCTCGTTTACTAAGTTTGGTCCCCACCGCTCGACATCGGGTGGAGGACGGTGTGGTATAAGTTCAATGCCTCGGTGGAGAGTTCTACAGGTGCGGGAAACTGCCAACAAAAGAAACAAAAAGAGGAGGTTTAGAATATGATATAAGAAAGTCCCGATAAGAGTTCGGGAAGCTACTTACCTAACTCCTTAAACTCTGTCGGGACAGGAAAATGCAATCCACGGTCGTCCTGGGCAAGCCAGTCACCATCGACAAGGAACCACTCATCCTTCCAGTGCTTTACCGAGGAAGGACCCGTAATAAGAATTTGGATTCGTGAGCTAATGTAAAAATGGAAGCTGTCGTCGGGACTATGTTTAAGGAAATAAAGCGACATGAAGGTGGCCGCGGTTAAGGGTTGGTCACCCCCAAGATAAGACCACAAGATGAAACAACTAATCAATGTAGACCACCCATTATGGACGATTTGGGATGGAGCTACTTGGTTAAAAGCTAAGAAGTTTTGAAGGAACAAGGGCAATGGTAGACGAGCGCCAAATTTAAACATGGCCGTATAGAACACGACTTCCCCGGGGTAGGATATGTCGATACTCTCGTCGGGGTTTGGGAGACGAAGGCTGACTGAATCATGAATGCGGTATTTTGAGTGGAGATGACGTAAGTGCCTCGCCATAAGTGTGGAGTTGTCCACCTAGGAAAGATGAAAGGATCGGGACTCAAAAGACGGGTGGGATGACTCGTCGTCGTCGGAGGTAGTCCACTCAAAGTTTAGATCACTACCAGATGCCATGGAAATAAGCAAGTAGCAAAGAGCAAGGAAGGAATGATGATTACCTCGAAATGGAAGGGTTGAGTGAAATGTCAAGGAGTGGAACGGGTTTATATAGCCTCAGAAAGTATGGGAGCATGGTTCGGACCAATGGTCACAAACCACTAGGCTGAAGCTTGCTCGGCCACCATGAAACCCAGGATGGCCTCGGTCACGGGTCCTACTGCAAGGTGACTACAGCTCCACGGGAACCAGTGCATGACATGACAATACTTCTACGGGAATCGATGATGTGATCATACCTACACGGAAACCAACAAAGTGGGGCTCGACAGTCGAGGAAAGGTGATAACTCAGTCACAAATTCCAACACGGCTCGGTTCGACAGCCGAGGAAGAGGCCACCTCGGTCGTGGGTCTTGACTAAGAAATGACAACACAATGACAGATGTGACCCGTCCTTCACAGGTCCATTAGATGCAAACCCGAGGTTGATAGCGACAACACTCATCGTGACCCACCGTAGTGTACTCTCAAAGTGATAGATAAAAGTCGAAATACATCACTTCGAGAGTAGGGGCAATTGTTATGAGGTAAAAGTGGCAACGAGGTAAGATGGAGTCGGGTGAGTCGACCCACGAGGAGTGGGCCGAACCGAGCAGGGCTCGGTTCCGACCCCTGCTCGGTACCGAGCCCCTTCTTTGATCTCCTACTGTTGTTCCGAGACCTAGGGTTGAAGCGTCCCGGCCCGTAAGCCCAAAATATAAATAGGGAGGGGGTCACCCCCTTGAAGGTAAGTCAAACCTACACTTTCAAGTGTCTTACTTGTTTAGTGATTCCTCATATAGCTAACTTAGGCATCGGAGCCAGTGTGACAGAAGTCACACCGGGTTAGGTTTGTTCAGTTTTGCAGGTGTCCGACTCCTTGATATTCGAGTTTGGTGCACGAGGTGGGGTGAACTGGTCTACCAGAATCCAAGCATCAACAACTATGATTGATGATGCAACATCTATAATTTAGTTGGAAGGCTATCTAAAGCCTGCCATTAAGTTGTTTTATTGATTAAATCACTTTTGACGAATGAGTTAACACTTAAGCTTTTCCTTCCAAATTTAGCTAGGAGCTTTCTTGAATCTTTTACGATTTCATATTCTTTTGAGTTGTATGTCAAGAAAATTCAAGTAGGATCGATCATCCTATATTGTGGATTGTTCGACTCTTGGATTAAAGAACTTGTTTTTCTGTCTCGAAAGATTTGATCTAAAGTAGTTTATTTCTAACCTACATCTTACAGTTGAAATCGAACAATTTGAATATTTGTGTTTGAGAAATAGGGGTTCATATAGCCAAAGAATTCTTAATTCCAATTGATTAAAGTTTTCATTATCGTAAGCTATACCTATGTTACCCAACATTATCATTTTGCAATTTTAACCAACTAAAAATACCCATGCTCTTCTGTAGTGAACTTGAAAACTCGCAAAAAAAAAAAAAAAGCTCGAGAGAGGAAGAAAGATAAAAGGAACGGAGAGAGAATGAAATTAATTTTTAGAAAATAATAGATACTCCAAAATTTTATGAACATTTTATGTTTTGATATTTTAGTAGACAATTTGTGAGGCAAAAATAAATTTCATACCAATCTTCGCTATTATAAAATTTAAAATAGACCAGTCTATCAATATAGATTATTGTGGTCTATGCCATAGTTATGATCCATATTGTATATCAGATACAGATATACATTGGATTATATGAGATATAGATATACATTAAATATATATCAGATATGTAAAATCAAAATAATAAAAATTTCGAAAATAAAAATTCAAATATTTTGCTATATTTGAAATTTTGAAAAGCTGGTGACATTTTTTAAAATAGATAAATTATTTTTGCTATCCACTATAATTATCCATTTTGATATATATTTTCTTTTTACTTTTATTTATTATTCTCTTTACTTTCTCAAGCTCGTGAATTGAAAGTTGAGTCTAAGAATGGACCACCTACTAAACCGATTTAACGTAGCAAGATAAGGCAATGACAGAATTTTTCATTACCATTCCTCCAAGTAAACGGGTCTTTGTCTCTGACGTGGAATTTTTTTTCAATTTAGTCTCTATTGTTTACAAATTTTCAATATGTTTCTTATGTTTAGATTTTTTAAATTTAGCATATTACGGTGATTAGATGTTAAAAACTGATAATAAAAATAAAAAACTTATTTGACATGATAGTCAATTCTAATATTTTTATTAGAACAAATAGGGATAGAGAGTTCGAACTCATAATCTCTGATTATGATAAAAAAAATATGTGTAAATTATCGTTGAGCTACCAGGTTAGTTTTTAATACTTATCAATAGTCGTTGAGTCTCTGATTTTTGTAAATGTATTAATTTCTTAAATTTGTAATCAAAATTAAAATGGCAATGTGAAAAACCAACTTAGCACCTTGATATGTGATATAATTGGTGGGAGACAGAAGCTTAAATGGGTCCCCACAACACAACTTGCACATAACTTGAAAGTGAAAATTTTCATTAAAGATTCACCTTCCAAAAGTACAATGTTGAATGTACATTAAAACCTTTTAAGCAAGTAAACAAGAGAAGGAAATGACATTCCTTTCGTGAGTTCTCTCCCCAACATTTCTGTTTCCTTCCAATTTTTGGTTCTCTGCAACCATGGAGGTTCCCTCAACAATTTCGTCGGATTTTGTACGAGGCCTTGGATCAATTGAGAATAATGACTTTTTATGGATGATAAGAAGCTCTTAATCGGGGACGATCTTAGTGAAAAGCTTGTGAAAGCAATCGAAGAATCGAGATCTTCCATCGTGGTTCTATCGAAAGACTATGCTTCTTCCAAGTGGTGCTTGAAAGAGTTATCCGAGATAATGGATTGTATGGCTGAGACGACACATCGAGTCCTTCCTGTGTTTTACCATGTGGATCCTTCCCATGTTCGACATCAGTCTGGAAATTTCAAGAAAAGCTTCGATGAACACACAGAAAAGGCTCAAAAGTTGTTAGGGGAGCAAAAAGAAGAATACTTGGAGGAGGTCCAAAATTGAAAGGATTCCATGACAAAACATGTAAAGTAAATCTCGTTTAATTGTCAACTTAGAGATCATAAACATTGAACTTATGGATGAATCCTCCTTTATCAATTGTGTGTTATGAATCCTCTTTTTTCGTATGCATCTCTGAAGTAGATATCGTCAAAGAAAATCACTAACCAGATACTTGAAAGATGACGACCTAAGATATATAGCAACTTCATACAAGAATTTAGTTGGAATGAAACATCAGTTGCTAAAAATGAATGTGAAACTTGGTTTAGGATTGGATGACGTACGCTTTGTTGGGATAGTTGGGACGGGTGGCATCGGTAAAACAACCATTGCTAAAGTCGTTTATGACTGCATCACATCTAAATTTGAGGGCAGTTATTTTCTTCGTGTTTATGGAGGTAGTCCTAAGCAATGTAATTTAGTGTCACTTCAAGAACAACTACTATCCAAGACTTTTTCTAAAAGACAACGTTTGAATATGGGATGAGGATTACGGAGCCAAAATGATGGAGAATCAAGAAAGGTTCTTCTTGTTCTTGATGGGGTTGAAGAAAAAAGAGCAACTAGAAATACTAGCTAGAACTCTTGATTGGTTTGGTCAAGGAGTAGAATTATCATTACAACTAGAAAAAACAAATTCTCCATCAACCCTATGAAATTCTAGAATCAGGGGAGCCTCGAGATGATATGTGGTCTTAGGCAAAATTTTGAACAGTAGTTTTTAATATGATCTACAATTCTTTTTTTTTTTTTCACTTAAAGTTTGTTTGATTACATGCTTTCATTTTCAATCATATCATTGTCTACTATTTTGATTTGTTTGTGCCTATCATGATATTAAATATTTGTCGACATGTCCACCATATTTTCATCTATTCATGACTTCAACATCGACATGAGGGGTAAATCGACATTTCAATCATATTAAAAAAAATTTATAAGATATGAAAAATATCAACGAAATATCACTAATATAAACATAACATTAATATTAATTATTTTTAACTTATTTAGAGATAAAAAAATGTTTATTTGTTAATTTAAATATTTTTTACCATTTTTAATTTCTCTAACTTTTTCAAAAATATCTATCGACATCTACATTTTATTGATATATTTCCATCAAAATACTTCAATAAAATGGAGACCTCAACATTTCCATCAACATCAACATTTAAAACTTTGGTACCTATCATTTTTTCTATTATTTCATCATTTTTATACTTTTACTCCCACTCAAAAATTTATCATTAGCATCTTTTGAGATTCAATAAGTGTTTATAGCACCTCTTTAAGATTCAATCAATTTTTATATTTTATTTTTCTTAAGCTTTTTATATCAAGATTCATATTTTCTTGTAGACACGTTAATATTCCATATTGATATAAGTAAATAAATCTAAAAAAATCTCAAATATTAACGTATCGAACAATATAAAATACACATTTTTTTAAAAGTAAAAAAAATGGAACAAAACAAACTTAAATTTTTATTAGATCAAATAATAAACTTTGATACTTTGGTTTCTCCTCTAACGATTGGGAGAGGAATTAAGTTAAAATTAGTATAACCTACCCAGTATATTCATGCTATAGTTTTTTAAGAGAATTTGAAAATTTTTAATTGTAAAAAAATAAATTAAAGGAGAAAGAATCCGAGTCTAAAACTTGAGAGAGTTTTGAGGGGATTATATTAATAGTTTTGGGTTTTTTTTAATAAAATTTAAAAGGTTTTAACCCTGAAGAGGAAGATAAAAGTAATAAAAGTTGAAAGGTATCAAATTAAGATCGACAGTTCTTCGGCCTATAGTCTTAAATATTGAGCATCTCCTCTTTAAATAATAAGATAATCAAGTATTGTATGTCTCTTTTCTTTATTGATCGTGGATGTAACGGTCTCCATGCCTTTTTTGTCATTGTTTTCTTACTTTGATGGATTTTTGTCCCCATTTTCTTCTCAATAAAAATAAAATAAAATCGAGATAAATTTATAGGACGGATTGATTGTATGTTTTCTATAAAGATTTACATTTAATTAAAGCTTTTTTTTTCAATAGAACTATTTTTCATATTTTCAATATTATAAGAATAAAATGTATGGAAAATATATTATTTTACATTAAAATACATTTAATAAGTAAAAATTAAAATAAATAGATAATAATATAATATTATATATATATATATGAAAAATATGAGGCCTTTTATGATTGGGGCCTTAAGTGATTGTCTCATTCGGCTATACCTTAAGTCGGTCTGCCCGCTGCTGCCGCTATGGCCGCCGTCTCCGTCCACCTCCGCTGCTGTTGCACCCAGCGTTGAACTCGTTCTCTGATTCGTGGTTTTCGTTCGTGGTTCGTGAATTATGGGTATTCGTGCCGCCCGTCACAGTCATCTCTGTATTTTTCGCCCCTCCGCTCATCGTGGGTTTCTTTGCAGCGTTAGGGTTTCTCCATTTCAGAAACATTGTTTGGTTCGGTTCCGCTAGGTTGGTTCGTTTGGTTGGGTTCGGCTGGTTTGGTTCGGTTCAACCAGTTCTGCCTGTTTATTTCGGTTCAACTAGTTCTGATTGTTTGGTTCGGTTCGATTCGACCAATTCAGTTCGTTTGCTTTGGTTTGTTTGGTTCAGCTGGTTTTGTTTGTTTGGTTCGAATCAATTCGTTTGTTTTTTATGGCAGAGAAGAAATCAATTGTAGCATCTGAGATGATCCCGATGCTATAAAAAATCATAGAACATAAGTTGAATGGATCAAACTATTCTTCATGGAGAATCAATGTTCGTCTTTTTTTGTGAAGTATTGATATGGACGATCACATAACTGAAGATCCTCCCAAGGATGAGAGCCAGAAAGCTTGGTTGCGGGGTGATGCTCGACTGATTCTACAGATCAAGAATTCGATGGAGCGTGACATTATTGGCATAGTCAACGAGGGTGAGTCTGTTAAAGAGTTGCTTCAATACTTGGAATACTTGAAATCTGGAAAATGAAATGTTAGTCGAATACTTGAAATCTACAAGAGGTTCTACCAACCTGAGTTTAGTGACCAATCGCTTACAAGTTACTTTATGGAACACAAAAAAATTTATGCAGAGTTTAATGCATTACTCTCATATGGTACTGATGCAAAAGTTCGACTTGCCCAACGCGAACAACTAGCAGTTATAAGTTTTCTTCTTGGTATTTCACCTAGATTTGATGTAGCCAAAGACCAATTACTATCTAGTTCGAAAATTCCAGCTTATAGGAGGCACACACTCGAGTACTTCACGTTGAGAAGTCACAACCTATCCTGTCATCTCAGTCTAACAATGCTTTGGTTGGACGTAGTACAAATGTATACTAAGGTAATACCTACCAAGAGAATTCCACGACTTAGAACGCTCAACGATGGAATTCTAGTGCTCCAAAATCAAATTCATGAGATATCATTATATGCAATTATTGTCATAAGCCTAGTCATACAAAGCGAGAATGTAGAAAGCTGTTGAATAAAGTTCAGAAAACACAGTCTGCACATGTTGCATTTACTCTTGATGATGCTGGCAAGTTAGTCACGATTCCTGTGGAAGAATTTGCTAAGTTTCAACAGTATCAAGAGTAATTGACGGCATTGTCCTCTAATCTGATTACCGTCATCGCTGAGTCATGTAACACCAGTAAATGTCTTATTTCATCTACGTCAAAATGCGTCATTTACTTTGGTGCGACAAATCATATGTCAGGTAACCCTAATTTATTTGCTAATTTCTCTCCATCTACATCTTTGTCTGATGTTGCCATAGCAGATGACACCACTTCTCCTATTCTTGGCTCTAGCACAGTTCATCTTTCCAAATCTCTTTCATTGACCACTGTCTTAAATTTATCATAATTTTTTTTTAATTTAATCTCTGTCAGTAAACTTACTCGTGATCTCAGTTGTTGTGTCTTATTCTTCCCTGGTTATTGCTTATTTCAGGATCTTACGACTAATAAGACTATTGGTAAATGGCGTGAATCCAATGGCCTCTATACGTTTGAAACATAAATACCTACAGCTACTGTTTGCACTGGAGTGCCATCTCCTTTCAAAGAACATTTTCGTTTGGGTCATCCATCTCTCTTCGTGTTAAAGAGTCATTGTCCACAATTTCATAGTTTGCATTCTTTAGTTTGCGAGTCATGTCAATTTGTTAAGTGTCATCATCTCAGTTCGTATCCTAGAGTCAATAAGCGAGCTACTACTCTTTTTGAATTAGTTCATTCTGATGTTTGAGGTCCTGATAACTCTCCAAAAGAGAGTTATTCTAGTCGTTATTGGAGAAGTTTTGTGCAATTTATTGTTAATGTGTGTCTATTTTAGCTCGAGAAAATCATGAATAATATAGAAAATGAATAATGAGCTAAAATCTCGTGCAAATAATGCTTTGGCTTAAGTTAGTGTTGAATTCTTTCTATTATCGGCTCTTTTATGTAGGATTGAAAGTTTAGAACCAAAGTATGAGATAAGCACTGAGCCCAGAAAGCTGTTGACAAAGCACAGTCAAGCCTGAGTATGAGAAATGCTGGAGCATTGCCAGGCTAAAACATGTCATGCTGGAGCATTGCTTGCTGCAGAAATTCCTGGCCAGCACAGTAACATGCAGAAAATTTTCACTTATGTCTGTACAACACCCGTTTTATTGAGTTTTGGCCTAATTTTCGAGAGAGCTATAAAAGCAATAAGATGAGGTTGTCTCATCATCAATCCCCAAGGGAGAAAAGATCCGAAGAAGAGAAATTATTCCTAAAATGTGCTGAAGACAAGGAAAGCTGCCCCCATTTCGAGAAGAGCCAATGGGAAGAGGTTGGAACTGCTGGTTTCTCACTGAGCTAGAAGTTTCAGAGGATTTCTCAAAGTTTTTCACCAAATGGGTTGTTTCTCTTTTTACCCATTGTATTTTCCCCATTCCCCATGAACTAAACCCCATTTTTTGAGGAGATCCTTTACTATAACTTATGAACAAAGGCTTTCTAGCTGTTTTTGCTGTTGTTAAATAGAGTTGGTATAATATTTTCCATCTTACTGATCTATGCTGGCCACATTTATCAGTTTGTTTGCTCTTGTATGACTCTGAAGGGTATATAGGTAGCATATTTTACTCTTTTGTGGTTAGCTACTCTTTTCTAGTAGATTTGTGGATGCTTAAGGATAAGGTCCGCCTAACCATGCTTATAAACCGTTCTTCATTTTTGGGTATTTAGCAACGGAAGTTGTAGATATTCATATTTGTGTGTCTCGGAAGGGAACCACGTCAGTTTGAGCATCAGTAGCCCTTTTATGCTAGAGCGTCTTCTGTGAGCGAGTGAAAGCATGTCATGATCTCCCCCGTTTCCATCTAATTAACTGTTCCCCGTTCTGTTCATTTTGCTACAACATTTCTTTACCCCCAGCATCTATTAATACAATATTTCTCTCTTGGAATTTCTTTTTGTGTTTTATAGTATTTTACTTTATACAAATATTGATTATCTTTTATTTGAATTTTTGGTATTCTTAACGCACGCTTAGAATAATATCCTTAGTCCCTGTTGATTTTGACCTTGTTGATACTACAATCGGCGAGAATAGTGTACAATTGCACTTGCATTCACATCGGTTGTGGACATGCAACAAGTTTTTGGCGTCGTTGCCGGGGACTAAGCTATTTTACTTTAAGTTATTTTGCTTAAGAATACGGTGCGTAAAGAGTTTCCTTAGCCATACTTTGGTTGCTTTGTAGGTCGATGTATGATTTCCAAGGGTTAGAATTTCTGCTTAATGACCAAATTGAAAGAGCCCTTCATAGGAGGAGAAATGAACAAATAATACAAGAGCAATAAGAGATGAATCGCAATCCGAATCCGCAAGCGCCAAATATGGTAGTTGAGGAAATGCATGAGGAAGAGGTTACTGGAGCAATAGCCCCTCCTCTAAATGCTATCCTGTTAGCAGATGACAGGGATAAAACAGTTAGAGCATATGTGGCTCCAGCATTTTATAATTTTAATCCAGCTATAGTGGAGCTAGATATAGATGCTAATGAGTTTGAGCTTACACCCGCAATGTTTCAAATGCTCCAAATTGTGGGACAGTTTGGGGGTCATGAATCAGAAGATCCCCACCTCCATCTGAGATATTTCTTGGAGGTTAGTAATTCGCTTAAGATCAGGGGAGTAATGAAGGAAGCATTGAGGCTGAAATCGTTCCCATTTTTGCTGACAGACATTGCTAGGATATGGATGCACTCCCTACCATCAGAATCCATCACTACATGGAATGAATTGGTAGAAAAGATGCAAAGTATAAAAGCGACATCAATAACTTTCAGCAATTTATAGGGGAATCTATAAGCGAATCATGGGAGAGGTTCAAGAAGCTTTTGCAAAAGTATCCATACCACGGTATTCCAAAGTGTATTCAGATCGAGGCATATTATATTGGGCTGAATGAAGCTACACGGTTAGTGGTAGATGCTTTTGTAAATGGAGCTCTCCTATCAAGATCGTATGTTGAAGCATTCAATATCCTTGAACGTATCTCATCTAACAATCACCAATCACTAGTAGAAAGTCGGTCTTCAATGACAGTTAAGTTCTATCATTAACATCATTCATGACAATTATGTAATTGTCATCTATTAAGGCATCAAGAAAGAGGAGAAGATGACAAATTTGAAAAATTGTCATCAATGCATTTTCAACTACAGTTATACTTTGTCATGAATAGATTTTCCATCACAATTAATAAATGTCACGGAAAGTCATTTAATTACAATTTATAAGTGTCACTCAAACAATCAAATATTTTTGTCATTCTGTCAATAAATACCTTTATAGAACTAGTTTTTAACGACAGTTAAAGATTGACATGAATTTTTTTTTAACAATTATTTATAACTATCATGAAAATTTTTGTAGTGATAGTTTTAATAGTCAATATTGTCAGTTTTAACAATCACGAAAAATTGTATAACGACAACTTAAAAATGTCATGCAACATTAAATAATGATATTTGATAAATGTCACGTAAAGGTATACAATGACAATTTAKAACTATCATGATATACTTGATAATGTCAACATTTAATTGTCAAGAAACAGTTTAAATTTTTTTTTTTGTCACGAAACCTATTTTGTTGACATTTATAAATGTAACTTTTCATATAAACTTGTTTTGAAATGTTTCTAAAAATCGCTTTCCATAGTTGTACCTGTACCTGTCAATTGTAACGTATTTTACATACAAGGACATATATATCCATTGGTACATCAACCCAACTACAAATATAAAGTGTATACATATAGTAAATTATATATACATAAACGAATGTTTTTCATGTCCATCAACCCCGTACATAAACAAACTATACCAAGTAACTACTAACCCAACAAAAAATGGCCCAACAATCATCTTTTAGATATTCCAAGCAGCTACTCGTCGTGGTTCTCCAGGCTCTTCTTGGAAGACCTAAGCAATGGACAAAAACCTCAAATATTTCACAATACTATATGCAAAAGGTCAAACTACAACAAATGTAGCTAACATATTACTATTATATGTTGTTAGAGTTTATACCGTGTAACATGAAAGGTCAAACTACAAAATATAGCTAACATATTACAGAAACGCTCGGCCCTGCTTCCTTCAACCCTCGTTCCCACATGCTGAACAACATATTCAAAACAAACAATTAAGAAAACACGAATCTAACTTCGGCAAACATACACAAAAGTGGAGGACCTAAACTTTCAAATCTCTTACACTGAGTTTACTTCCTCTTTCTACGCATTGAAAAGGTTAACATAGTAGAAAAGAAAATCATATTTCAGACCTTCAGAATGAACTCACTTTCATAGTCTTTATGCAGTGCCAGAGAGCTAACAATCACAATACGCACCTAAGATATTTTTCTTTCCTTCAAATCACTCGCACAAAACCCTTCTTTCACAAAAACAAAGGTGCAAAAAGGCAATATCAAACGGTTTTTGAAATTCTCAAAATACTAAAGACTTTACCCAAATAAAACTGATTTAGGAACAACACAGATGTTGAACGCTAACAAACAAAAACAATCTACTTATCTAAATCATAATTGACTATCTTTGCTGCAGGATTGTCACACAATTATCCAACTAAAACTTTCAACTACACAATTATCCAACGAGACATTATACTATATGCATGACACATATAAACACTATGTCTTAATTGGCTACTTGCACAATCTTACATAAGCAAGTCAAGCCTAAAATCAATGCACGATATTCACAAAAGAGACCACATAAGTAGCCAGAACGGGAGAGAAAGACAACTAGAAACAAGATATAAACACACCAATCTAAACAACATAGCTTTAACAAACACAAACGGAAATGAAAATTGGTTATCTTTGCTGCAGGATAGCCAGAAAATTATCCAACTAGACTTTCAACTATATGCATGACACAAATATGAACAATAAGTCTTAATTGGCTATCTTTGCTGCAGGATAGCCACACAATTATCCAACTAAACTTTAAACCACACAATTATCCAACGATACATTATACTATATGCATGACACATATAAACACTAAGTCTTAATTGGCTACTTGCACAATCTTACATAAGCAAGTCAAGCCTAAAATCAATGCACGATATTCACAAAAGAGACCACATAAGTACCCAGAACGGGAGAGAAAGACAACCAGAAACAAGATATGAACACACCAATCTAAACAACATAGCTTTAACAAACACAAACGGAAACAGAAACATTATCTAGCACATGTCTCACTGCAAGAACAAGCTTTCACAATTAGTAAAAGTAATGAAAGGAGAAAATATGAAAGACATAAAAGTTTGAACACACTCCACTATTGCCAAAATGCTAACTTGCAGAGAAAATATAAAGTAAAACTGAGGGAGGGACATAACAAATGAAAACTAAGTTCTTCCTCCCCTCCCAATAATAAAATTAAGGGAATGATCACCCACTACCTTTTGCACTATATATATGTACATCATTCGCTCTCATTCAATTCAATGCAATTTATTGCTTTGGCAATCATTCTGATATCCTCCAATGTAGTACCCATGTATTTTATTTTCTTTCTCCACACCAAAATGAAACGAAGCTATATATACATTTTTCATTCCTTCAGAAGACATGAAAACATAATGTCTAACTAATTTTATGGGGTGGTAAATGACACAACGAATAATTCTACTATGACCAACATGCTTTTCAAGCTCATACGATATGTTTTAGCTCAAGAATATAGTCAATAATATGAGGCGTTAACAGTGACCAAGAACCATACCCCAATATACCGTTACAGTATATGTGGTTCATGCCGAGGGTATTGCCCAAAAGTATTCGATGGAACCCTTCACTGAACAAAAATTTTCAATCTTCAACATGCAGCGGCCAACAAAACGACAATGAGTTACATGAACGGTGAAGCTAAAAAATAAGATAGCACATATACTACGAAAAGTATATGTGCGAGAGTATGAACTCTGCCAACTCCCTCCTAATCACATCCAAGTGCTCCTGTGTGTAATATTGCTGTGCCCCTTTCATCTATACATATTTATATCAAAGTCAAAGCAATGCAATGTGAGAATATATATTATTATTCAAACGTTCACACTAGGCTATATACGTACGCATTCTGGGATTGTTGTGTTACGAGCGAAGACTATGTCACGCATTAACCACATGACATAGTATCCACATTCTACTGCATTCGGTTGTTTTGGGCACTATGAATATAACATATAAATAATACACCGCAATGAATAAGTTACATATAAATCCAGACAAATAATTGAACTCGAAAAACGCTTTACCGGTACACGCTTCAGAGCAAATGGTTTTTTCTGTATATTTCTTACAGCCCTACAGCAAGTGACTCATATAAGATATTTCATCATTATATATGCTAAGAAATATTCAATACTACATGAGGAGGCATGTAGTACACTTACATGGTGATGACACTAAGAATATCATCTGTCATGCGATTTCTCATCGAGTCAAGAAAAAATGTCATATTCTTTGCGGGAGATATCACTATCAACGTCCAATGATCTCTACAAATTCAAGTTAATAATTAATTATTCGCACGTATGAAATATTTATCTATGGCCAATACGAAAACTTACCCGGAATGATATCGAAACATCAGCAGTTGGTTCAACTCCAATTCTGAGAGTCTTTTAGTCAATACTTGCACGCGGTTTTCTTTAGATAGATTAGTTATGGAAGTGGCCCCAGCATCTAGAAACTTGTACGGGCTTGATTCATTTTCATTGCCCAACGATCTATGTAAGAACCTACACAAAGGCGTTGAAAGTTCAGTATTTAATAAAACAATATATTGATCAACATAACGTACTCTATAACCAACAGAAAATCAACTTGAAAGCAATTATCTTACATCGTGTAGGCATCAATGCACGGAGTAGTTGTCGGTTCCATATGAAACAACTTCTGTACATCCTCCACCATGATAAACAACTTATGTTCATGACCGAACACATCCTTCGATATAATCATTTGAATTGCCCTTCCAATGTAGTTTATCTAACGAGTTAAACATGTTAGACTAACGGGCGCAGGTTGTGTTGGAGATTTTCCACTTGCCAAACTGAACAGCTCCCTCAAATGTTTTATTTCCTTCAATTCAAGATAATATGGTTGTTAACAATGAACTAATGAATTCTTACAATCAACTACGAGATGTTACCTTCTCATTATCGGATATGACTAGACTTTGAGGCCATAATATATGTGAACCTATTTCTTGCGAGAGAATATCATTTCCTCCATGTGTCGGAATTGGAAGTCGAGAGTCGTCATCAACCACCACGTCTATGGACACTTTCACGTTTCCATCATTCCTCCTAGATTCAAATATAGTGCCTGCAGCGACAACATTATCGATGGACCCAAGTACCAGACGACAATAAGTTCCCTTCTGTATCGAAAATAATATTTATAAGCAGTTGAGACGTTATATTTCTTGTTTCCTTAAATTGAAAAGCTAGTGAACACTTACCTTGAACTCCAAAGTTTCTTCCTTGTCCAATATCTTCAAGTGAACACATACAGTCACATCAGTTAAGTATCGGTAACTACGTGCATTACATTTCTTATAAGAAAACTTGGTAAACATAAATACTTACCTCATCTATATTCTCCTTTTTTAAAATGTTTTCATCTCGCTCATGCTTCGATAAAGTACCACGCTTTCACAAAAGTTTCTCTGACTTTTATCCTACTTCAAAAACAAAATAATAATAACATGACAAAAAACTTAACATGTAAATACCAAATTTCTTCTAAACATAAATAATTCACATGATAGAGTAGGAAACCATTTTTGCTAAATATAAACTAGATACCGAAAGTATCATGTGCAATCAATGTGGTCGTCCTGCAATTCCTCAATGGATAATGGAAATGAAGATTTCCAACTCAATTGAAGTAGTAAACTCTGTCTACAAATTT
>NW_019104506.1:141425-156438 GCF_001995035.1 Momordica charantia
CCCCCTGTTTTTCGTAACTCTCTCTCTTCGATTCAATTCTTTCTTTTCTTTTCCTTTCTTTCCCTTTCCTTTTCCTTTTCTTTTCTTTTTTATTTTTTTCCCTTTCCACGTGTTCCCTTCCACAACTCACACACAAGCCCTTTTTTTTTTCAATTTCCCAATTTTTTTATTTTTTTTCAAACTTACGAAAATACCCTTACAACAATGAATACAATGCACCATCGAACACTAACACTCCTAGAGAAATACAAGAATCTATTGCTCCTTGAAAGATAGTTCTCCAAATAATTTCGCTATCACTCAACAAAGAAGAAATATACCCTTATATACTTTTTTTTTCACTTTCTTTTCAACCGTACTTTTTTTTTCTTTCTCTTTTTTTTCAATAGCTTACAAAGTTGGCTTGAACCGAAACAAATTAGATCATGCAACTTTTCCTCCCTTGTCTTGATACAGGTAAAAAAATTTGGAGGATAATATTCGAAACAAGCCTCAAGGTTAATAAATGTGTAGGGAAATTAGGCTCAAAATATGGCTCTCTAAAGGAAGATATAACAAGGTAGGCTATTTAGAAGTCTCAAATTGTGGGTAAGCCTAAATTGCCCTTATCATATTAAGACACAAATTCAAACAAGTGGTCACAAAATGCATTCACGAGCAAGTTTAGAATAAATATGCCAAGTTCGATCACATTCAAGAATGAAAATGAGCAAGATGTAATGGATTGCTCTAAGGCTCAAAAGCTCACTGTGTAGGTAAATAGTGTCAAGTCAATAGCAATTTTCATTCAAGAATCCAACGAGAAACCATCATATAATTTTCGAGAAGGAAAACAAACAAACGGCCATACTTATCTATTTCATGCATAGGAAAGCTACTCAAAGATGTATTCATAACCCACCAAGTATTCAAGGATATTAATCAGAATTCAAGGTTTCAAAAAAGAAAACAACATATATGAATCAGAGTAAACACATCATCCAAAAATAGTTATTACAGACCAGATTCAAGCACCCCAAACCTAGATGTTACATTGTCCCAATGTAAAGAAAATAATAATGAAATTAAGAAATAGAGTCCGAACAAAATAATGACGGAGTAGAAGGAAACGGTCTTTGTGTTGGGTGTGTTGCCCTAAACTCGTAGTTTGTATTTTGTGTAAAAACAAATGTATATTCAATAAAGTTTTATTCAATAAATTTGTTGTTGAATTCATAGCATTGCATTGTCCAAAATCCAATAAACTAAACATCCGAGGTTATTTTAGTGTAACCGAGACAGTATATGTACTGGGTATATATTTGATATACTGGGTATATATTTGATATACCCCTGATATACGAGGTATATATTTGATATACCCTGATATACAAGTGGATAATGTCTCGTGAATAACCTAAAGGGTCTATAGTATATGGATAAGGCTGGGTACCTTATCCTAGCAACACTATGGATACGGCCCACTCTGTAAAGGTTACAGACGACTCGATCCAGGTCGTTCGTGTGGAGACATGCGAGTGGGGGTATCCTATACGATGAGTTTGTATAACACCGGACCACGAAATAGCCAATCTTTAGATGTAACACCGTTAACTAATAGATTGCTATTTCTTAGGATGACCAGACAACTCATTCTCAATCCTGAGTGAGTTATGGACTCCTGCCCGTGAGGGCTCGTTCTTTGATCTTTATGGGTGAGAGTGGCCCGAGTTGTCGACTCAATATTCCTACCATTTTGGGGACAAGACCGAGTGGGGAGCTGGGAACATAACTTCACAAGATGGAATTCACTCCTCTCCGACTTTAGGGGAGTAGATGAGTGTTCCCTTAAATGCTGACTCCGGGACTTGAACAAGGGGCCCCACCCTCTCATTGGCCCGAGAGGGACTTCCGGTTATTGGTCGGACCATAATCGGGTTGTTCATTAGAGGAGCAGTGGTATTTAAGGAGTAAGATGTAACTCAGGGGTAAAACGGTAATTTGACCCAACTTGAGTTACGAGCACTCGTGAAGGATTGACTCGTCATTAATAGTCGTATATCCATGGACACGAAAACATTCTGCAGTGAGAAGAGTGCAATTGCGGGTCTTTAGTAGAATGACCCGTAGTTAACGAATCTTGATTAACTCGATCAATGAGTTTGACCGATTAATCTTGCATCGTTGGAGCTTCTGATCTGTAGGTCCATTAGATCCCCTTGCTAGCTCATAACAGGTAAAACGAGGATAAGTTTTGGAAGAATTTGAATTATTCAATTTACTTAAGGGATTATATGTATATTGATACATTATAATATATAGTTAATTATAAATTAAAACTATATATTATGAGAGAAATTATTTGAATGAGATTCAAATAAAATTAATATGAATATGATTCATATTAAAACTATAGGTTAAAAATAATGTGCATAAGATGTACATTACAACTATAGGTTATGCGAGAGAAATGTTTTAGAATATGATTCTAATTTTATAAGAAATAATTAAGTGTTAATTATTTATTTGATTTATATATATATATATATATATATATATTTATTAATTAATTATTAATTGGATTAATAATTAATTATATTTATTAATTAATATGATTAATTAATAAATTATAGATATATATATATTAATTATTATATATATTTATTATTATTATTAATTAATAATATTAATATATAATAATTAACTCCCCTGGAAAATTTCAGGGGAGTGGGCAGTTAAGTGACGTGGGGTAACTCCCCACGTCACTGTTTTTGTTCTTCCTTTTTTGCAGTTCTGCAAAAGATAGAGGAACAGAACAAAAAACACAGAACTCCCATTCTTCTCTCTCAATCGATCTCTCTCAAAAATCTCATCTTCTTCCAAACGAAACGCTCCCACAAGCTTGTTCTCGAAACCCAAGAGGATAGCAAGGAAGATTCGGTGGTGGTGTTCGGGTGGAAATCGTTGAAGAAAAGTTCTTCAAAGGTAATGGTTTTCCTCTGTATTTTCTTCTTAACGGTTTTGATTTTGTTTCTCAAATATCACGAACAACGGTCCGCTTCCGCTCCGGGATTCACATCCCTTCACCTTCTCCTTAGTGGATGAATCATGAAATTGTGGAAGTGGAGGAAGAGGTTGTGCTGATTGTTGAGCCTGAAAGCATTGAACAAGGTAGTCAAATTGCAGCCTCTGGTTCACTTGAAAGCGATGGAACTAGCTTGAAAGATGGCGAACTTCCTCCTCGAGTGATCGGGGAGCGTGCTGCTGTGGAGGAGGATCGGCATGGACCTCCGCCTCTTCTTCCGTTGGGCCTTCAATCTCCATAAAGGGGCTCCCACTCACAGATAGACAAAATGTAATTCTTGTCCATCACACTTTTGGGACCCAGTAATGTCTCCGTGGGGTCCCAAACAACACCAACCTTCTTACAAATGTCGGTTATCAACGTGGGGTGGGGAAGACAACTTGTCGTGCTACTACGTCAGACATGTTCAATACTCTACTTGATAATCCGTCCAACGTCGATAGACTTACCTGTGACAATGGCATATAGCAATATGACCCGTTCTTTGGTGACATCGCTCATGTGGGTCACCGGAAATAACTTTGAATAAATGAAATTATGTCATACCTTATTGTGAACACTAAGATTGGCAGATTTGAAGGTAATGGCTTCACCGTGCTACATTTTCCATTTAGCATTCGAGCAGCATAAACTACGGATGATCTGATCCATGTCAAGCTCCTCACTAACATACTGATTATAGTCGTCTCGATCAAAGTTGTGGAGCTCATAGAATTCATTAATAGTGACATTGTCGAAAGCCATGCTCTTTCCCCGAACAAAAGAAATATTGGACCCTTCCTGGATGTTAGCATAAAATTCTCAAACAAGGGGGACCACAGCTACATCGGGTTGCTGGACAAAATTGACCCACCTTCTAGATACAATATTCTCATACATGCTCTGTTGGTGGACCTCATCATACAGTAGGCCCCGTTCCTGAATAAGACTTTTATGGGCCACTACAGTCGAGAACCAAGTGGATGCCTTCTCACTAACAAATGTATTTCTATCATATGAACTAGAGGATGAGGAGGCACCACGTGCTCGTTTTGGAGCCATAATAGTACAAACAAGAAGACGAAAAAACGCCCTAAAAATTTACTGTCACTTCCAAAAAAAATTCCAACCCAAGAGCGAGAACCTCAATAAAGACAGCAACAACCAATAATCAGTGTATATATCGGCCCAAAACAACGAAATCTTACTTGGTTGGGAAGAACTTGTGGATTTGACAAAAACTCACACAACTTGAACACCTAAAATCGCTCTAATAGTGCATGTAAGCCTAAAATAGAGGGTAGAAATCGTGATTTGAGGATGAAATCGGCCAAAATAGAGAAAAAATTGAAGAAAAAATGAGTCAAAAGGGAGGGAGAGTGACGGAGGAGCGCTGCAGCGCTTAGGGTTCAAAAATAGGGGTTGAAATTTTTGGACAAAATCAGGGTTTAAAATCCCAGAAGTTGCGATAGCGCCATGGCGCTGTGCTCTCAGGAAACCTCTTGGGCCAGGGGCTGTAGCGTCCTTGTATGCGCCATGGCGCTTCCACATGTCCTACATGCGCGATTTTTTTTTAAACCCCTTTTTCCTACCTAAAGAAAGAAACAAAAGAAAAATAAGTTAGTAAAAATCCAAAAATAATGAAAAACAAAAATAAACAAAGGAAAGAAATATATGGGTTGCCTCTCAAAAAGCGTTTTATTTAAAGTCTGTAACTAGACGGGTCAACTATTGATCAATTTGGCTCATCCAAAAGAATTTTATCGAAACTTCTCTCTTCCGTGCAAAAATAATGTTTGAGTCGTTGCCCATTGACTTTGAAAGATCTTTCATCACTTGCTTCTAGTTCAATGGTGTCATGTGGGAAAACTGACTTTATCGTAAAAGGACTTGACCATCGAGATTTTAGTTTGCCAGGAAATAAACGTAATCGAGAATTACATAGAAAAAACCTGATGCCCGGGCTCAAAAGATCTATGTAGAATCATCTTATCATGCCACTTGTTGTTCTTTCTTTATAAAGCTTGGCATTTTCATAAGCCTGACAATGAAATTCCTCCATCTCATTAAGTTGCAAAAGGCGTTGCTCCTCAGCTTTTTGAAGATCAAAATTTAATTTCTTGATAGCCCAATAAGCTTTGTGTTCCAATTCCACCGGATGGTGACAAGCTTTCCCAAACACCAATCGATATGGTGACATACCAATTGAAGTTTTGAAAGCTGTTCTGTAAGCCTATAGTGCATCGTCCAACTTCAAAGCTCAATCCTATAGGTTTATTTTGACTATTTTCTCCAAGATCGGCTTGATTTCCATGTTAGACGTTTCGGCTTGACCATTAGTTTGAGGATGATAAGCAAAAGAAATTTTATGTTTAACTTCATACCTGGTGATCATCGAATTAAACAATTTATTACAGAAATGTGAGCCTTCATCATTAATAATAGCGCGTGGAGTGCCAGATCAAGTAAAAATATTCTTATGCAGAAATTGTAACACTACATGTGCATCATTCTTTTTCATGGCCACAACTTCGACCCATTTAGAAACATAATCAACAGTTAATAAAATATATAGATACCCAAGTGAAGAAGGAAAGGGACCCATGAAATCTATACCCCAAACATCAAATAATTCTACCTCTAAAATAGCAGTTAAGGACATTTCGTGACGTTGAGAAATATTACATGTTCGTTGGCACCTATCACAAGTCTTTACAAAAGTATAACAATCCCTAATGATGGCAGGCCAATAAAAACCAGATTACAATACCTTAGCAGCAGTACGAGTAGGTCCAAAGTGACCGCGATAAGGTGAGGAGTGACATTCATGCAAAATATTATTAATTTCCTCAGTTGGTACGCACCTTCAAATGATTTGGTCAGAACAAATCTTGAAAAGTAACGGTTCATCCCACAGGTAATGGTTTACATCATGCAAGAATTTTTTCCTTTGTTGAGAGTTGAGATCCGGTGGTAGCACTCCTTCTGCAAGAAAATTAACAAAGTCAGCAAACAAAGGAATACTAGACTCTACCTGATACAAATTCTCATAAAGAAAATTTTTTGTAATGGGAAATGTTTTGGGATTGTCCTGTTCTATCCTTGACAAGTGATCAGCTACCACATTTCACAACCCCTCCTATCTTTAATCTCAAAATCAAACTCCTGCAAAAGAAGAATCCATCGAATTAGGCGAGGTTTTGCATCCTTCTTATCAAATAAATATCGAAGAGTTGCATGGTTAGTATGCCCAATCACTTGAGTGCCTAACAAATATGGCCTAAATTTATCAAAAGCAAAAACTACAGCAAGCATCTCATTTTCTGTGGTAGTGTAATTTTGGTGTGCACTGTCAAGAGTCTTGCTTGCATAATAAATTGCTCTGAAAAATTTATCTCGTCTCTGGCCCAAAACTGCTCCAACAACATAGTCACTAGCATCACACATAATCTCAAAAGGTTGACTCCRATCAGGAACTACAATAACAGGTGCAAAAGTTAGTTTCTCTTTTAACATATTAAATGCTTTACAATCATCAGTAAAGAGAAAAAGAGCGTCTTTTTCAAGAAGATTACATAAAGGTTTTACAACTTTTGAAAAATATTTAATAAAGCGCCTGTAAAATCCTGCATGTCCTAAAAAACTCCTAACTCCTTTCACATTTGTCGGGGGATGATGTTGTTCGATTGCTGAGATTTTAGCCCTATCAACTTTCAATCCCTTCTCATAAACTTTATGCCCCAAAACTATACTTTCTATGACCATAAAATGACATTTTCCCCAATTTAGAACAAGGTTAGTTTCTTGACAACGCTACAAAACACGAGAAAGATTATGGAGGCAAATGTCAAATGAAGAACCAAAAACAAAAAATCATCCATAACAACCTCCATGATGTCCTCAACCATATCAGCAAAAATAGCCATCATGCATCGCTGAAATGTAGCAGGTGCGTTACACAACCCAAATGGCATTCGCCTGAAGGCAAATGTACTATAAGGACATGTGAATGTCGTCTTCTCTTGGTCCTCCGGAGCAATCGCAATCTGATTATAACCTGAATAACCATCAAGAAAACAATAGTAAGGATAACCTGCTAATCTATCAAGTATCTGATCAATAAAAGGGAGAGGAAAGTGATCTTTTCTGGTGGCCTTATTTAATTTTTTGTAGTCAATGCACACTCGCCACCCAGTTACCGTCCTTGTAGAGATGAGTTCATTTTTTTCATTTTTTATTACCGTTATCCCTCCTTTCTTCAGCACAACCTGCACAGGACTCATCTAAGAACTGTCAAATATTGCATAAATAATCTCTGCCTTAAGGAGTTTTAAAACTTAAGCTTTTACCACATCCTTCATGGCCGGATTTAATCCCCTCTGATGCTCAACTGATGGTCGAAAAGTATCCTCCATTAAAATTTTATGCATAACTATCGAATGACTAATACATTTTATATCAGCAATGGACCACCCTAAAGCAGATTTATGAGTGTACAAAATTCTCTACAATTTTTCCTCTTCTACTTGGCTCAAGGAAGTGGATATAATAACAGGAAAAGTAGAAGGCTCACTAAGAAAAGCATATCGAAGACGAGCAAGTAATTATTTCAATTCAAGCGCAGGAGCTTTCACAGGTTCATCAATTTTTTCATTAAGCTTCATCACATCAACTTTAACATTTTTATCATGAATAATTGGTAAATGATTAAGATCATCATGATAAAAAGAAACCTCCTGATCTAATTCCCCTAATTTCTCAATATCATAACCAAGCATGCATTTTTCAAGGAGATCAACATATGAAACAAAAGCTCTAATTTCAGCCACAGTTACATCAATAATATCTGTCCTATGACACGTACTTACCTCCGGGGATACTTCATGGCACGAGATATGTCAAACACAACTGCCTATTCATTAACTCTCAAAGTCAACTTACCTAATTGCACATCTATCACAGCACGTCCAGTAGTCAGGAAAGGTCGTCCCAAAATTATAGGAATCTCTGAATCTTCTTCCATGTTCAAGACTACAAAATCGGCAGGGAAAATGAATTTGTCAACTTTGACTAGAACATCTTCAATAATACCCCTGGGATAAGTGATAGATCTATCAGCTAGCTGTAAAGATATTGTAGTTGGTTGCACCTCTCCAAGACCAAGTTTTCTGAAAACAGATAGAGGCATCAAATTAATACTGGCACCAAGATCACATAAAGCCTTATTAAACGATGAACTACCAATAGTACAAGGAATAGTAAAACTCCCTAAATCTTTTAATTTATGTGGTAGCTTTCGCTGAAGGATCGCACTGCACTCCTCAATGAGATTCACCATTTCATAAGCCTCCAATTTTCTTTTTCTAGTCATAATGTCCTTCATAAACCTCACATAATTTGGCATTTGTTCAAGTGCATGTGCAAACGGAATATTAATATGAAGTTTCTTAGAAATTTCTAAAAATTTAGCAAATTGAGCGTTTATCTTTTTCTTTTGAAAACGTTGAGGATAAGGTAAAGAGTTAGGAGGACTAGAAGTAATAGAACTAGTGGGCTTGTCAGTCTGTAGTGCATGAGTGGCCCCCTTTACAACTTTCTCCTTTTTTTCCTATTCCTCAGTTGTGATAACTGGTTCTTCAATTTCTTCTGTTCAGGCTCCTGAAGTACATCCTTTTCACTTCTTAAAGTAACGGCTTTGCAATGTTCTCATGGGTTAACTTTAGTGTCACTTGGAAACTTCCCTTTCTGCATAGTGTTCAAGGTGGATGCTATTTGCCTTATATGAACCTCCATATTCTTGATGGCAGTTGCAATTGTGTTTCCTTCTAATTTAACCTCCATGCCTTGTACCTGATTTTCAATCTGACTAGCTCGACTCTTGGACTCATTGATGAAAGCCCCAAGTAAATCCTCAAGAGATGATTTCTTTTCAACTGGCTGAGATGTAAAACCTGGTGGAAGTTGCATAACATTCTTGTTGTTAGTATATGAAAAGTTTTCATGATTCCTCAATCCTGGGTGATAGTGCGTTGGCAGTGAATTCTATTGCTGATTCCCCTTGTAGCCAAAATTTCTATTATCGACATACTAAGTTTGCTCGATGGTTGGCTCCTCATAGTAAGAATATGTATCTGCTGCTGCCACCAACTCATTTGAATGCGAAGTTCTTGGTCTTGAAAGTTTAGACACAACAGTAGTCAGAGCTTGAACTTGAGCTTTTAGGGAACTTACCTCGTCGATTTCATAGATTCTAGCAACTCTTTTGGCATTCGATCTCTCATGGGGCCATTGAAAGCTATTGGCCGCCATATTCTCCAGTAAGATGTAAGCATTCTCTAGTGTTTTGGATAGTAATATGCCTCCAGCTGCAACATCCAGTATAGTTCTTATTTGTCCATTTAGTCCATTGTAAAACATTTGAATCTACAGCCAATCCGGATATCCATGTTGTGGGCATTTCCTCAAAAGCTCCTTGTACCTCTCCCAGGACTCAAATAGTTGCTCATAATCGTATTGCCTGAATGATACAATCTCTGTTCTAAGCTGAGCTGTCTTGGCAGGTGGGAAAAATTTTGTGAGAAACGTCTGAACCATCTCCTGCCAAGAATTAACACTACCTGGTGGTAAGGATTTCAACCAATCTATCGCCTTATCCTGCAAAGAAAAAGGGAAAAGGTGTAAGCGAGTAGCATCATCAGTTACTCCGTTCATCTTCATAACTCACAGTACCACAAACATCTACAAGCAGACAATTAAACATGCCAAGATTGAATATACAATTAATCTATAAGTCAAGAAATCATTAATCATAACCATCTCTCCTGAGCACAATTAATTCTCACATTTGTTAAGAAACCAATATCCCTATCTAGTTTCATCAACAAGCAAGGCCTTAAGTCTTGTTCTTTTAACAACCTCTAAAGAAATTCTAAATCTCTACTTAGAACTACCACAGTCATGCATTCAAGTTCCAATCTAAACCACTTTTCCCAAGCGTAAGATTCAAATTTAACATCAATTAATCCATGATCAAGAGATTAAAAGCATCAAGCAAATAAATGTACAAATAGATTAAGAATATATCAATCAAGACAATTTTTTAATAAATCCAACTTATAAATTCAGCGGCTACATCAATCCCCATAACAAGAAATTTAGTTGCTCATGTTCATTAAAATACAACAAAATCCCACTGAGAATTTCATAATAAATCTAGAAAAGATAAGGGAAAGGAGAGAAAATAAAGTAATTGTGTCGATTGACCATCCCCGACTCAATCTCCACGATCATGAGCCTTCGAAAATCGTCTCATCGCCTTCCTTGCTTCAACTCTCGAGCGAAAGCCTCTAAAAGCTCCAATTCCCAATGTAAGAATGTCCAAAAGTCCCTCCAAACAGCGCTGTAATCTTTTATTTATGAGAGGGCATCGCTACAGTGCCATGGCGCCATTAGTGAGCGCCATGGCATTGTCCCAGAATTGTGACGGACGCGCAAGTTTGTAGCGCCATGGTGCTACAAGACAGCGTTGCGGCGCTGTCATCACGGAAGAAGGCTCCAACTTCATCTGCAGGCGCCATGGCGCTACATGATGGCGCTGCGATGCTGATGTGGCTGAATTAAGCTCTCCTTTTTGCTCTAATTTTCCTCTTAATTGATCATTTATGCTTCAATTCTTTCTAATGGCTCGATGCTGTAAAAACATCAATTTTGCACGTAAATAAGCCATAAAGATCGAAAATTGCTAACTAATTCTCACCTGAATGTCACGAAATGTGGTTTATAAAGTACACTATCAACTCTCACATCCAAACAATAGTGAGCTCCACTAATGGACATCAAAAGGGTAAAGATGGAAATGAGCTTTATTCATGGTGCCAAGTGAAAACACGAGAAGAAGATGAAGAAACATTTTAGTAATAAATTTTATTATTTTAAAATTGTTATTTCTCTTTTTTCAAGCTTCATATTTTTTAACCAATGATATGACATTTAATTATTAAATTTAGGTGTTTATTTTTAAAATTAATTATGTCACTTATAGTTGGGGGTAGTATAGTCTTTTAGCTTTCATTTGAGATTAGGGATCTAATATTGTGAATAGAACGTTTTAGTGCATAATGAATTTGAGGGTTTTAGCGTGATGACAAGAGTTCATCATTTTTGTAATTTTTGATCTAGGTTACAAGCCCGGAATATTGAAACTAGGTTTGATCAACCTTCTTGTGGAGTGTTCAATCTTGATTAGGAAACTAGTTCTCCTTACCTCTTGGTCTTCGATCATCAAGGTAATCCTTCATCTAATATTTCCCTTAGGATTGTGCTATTTGATTTGAGGTATTAGGTATTGACAGTGAGAAGTCCTCCTTAAGTGAAGGGTTTTTATCTACGATTCCGTAGGAGTTCACATCACGATGTCCTTGATTTTAGCAACGAAATCGCCTTCAATTTCTCTCTCATCTGTCTCTCTAACCCAACACCCTCCGCGTGAGGTTTATCGGGAAAATCGTAAACGAGATTATCTTCATGGCGCAAATCGCTAGAGCTTTAAACGACACCATTCTGGATTTTGAAGAAGCGATTACTTTACTTTCTTGGATAAAATATTTGAGCATTTCGGCCAATTAGAGTACATGGTCTGTTTGGTGGAAAGGAAAATTAGGGAAACACAGAGTCGTCGCGATTGAAGTAGCTTCAAGAACATAACAATTTAGAAATGAAGAAATTCAAAGTGAATGAGAAGAGAATTGAGTGGGAACTGAGAAGCATAAGATTTATATAAATGGACTTTGAAAGGGGAAAGCGAGAGGTAGCTTCAGAGGTGGAGTGAAAAAGGTAGGATTTTGTTGGATTCAGTCGTGTCTAGTTACATATTCACCTTGAACAAGAAAATTGGCAATAAACTATACGAACGAGATAAAATGACTGGGGAAATCACAACCATTTCCCATTGACTCTAATGTGGCTCAGTTGTGACTAGTTAGAGCCACGTAGTGTATGACCGCGATTTCACGAAAATCACGTTTGCTCCATGCAATTTAGGGCGAATTTACGTTGGAGTTTATCTTCCTCGACATATTTTTTCCCACGAACTATATGTGGCACTTTCAAAATCCATCTCTATGGCAACAAAAAAGATATTGATAAAAAACAAAGAATAATTTGACAAACAAATATGGTACATAAGAATTAGTTAGATTACAAAACATAAAGTAATAATATAAATTTAAAAAAATGATAATTATAAGTATTATATAAAATAAAAACAATTAATACATTAATAAAGTATTACAATTAATATAAATAAAATAAAATACATAATTATTATTAATAATATTTCATCAAATTATTTGAAAATTAAAATGATTTCAATTAAAAATGTAAGAAAAAACTAAACTCTAGTAATAAATAGAAAATAATCTTAAAAATATTATTTCAGGTTTACATTTAAATTAAAATAAAGCTAATTAATATATGAATAGAAATTAAAATGTTACGTTAGGACATCATAAATTTTTTCTATTGGCAAAATCTCGAATCTCACTCTCACAATTATATGCTATCTTAAAAATTTTATGATTTAAAATAAATATGATGTTAATTACATCAAAACTAAATTAAAAAAAAAAAGAAAGTTTAAGAATAATGTAATTTAAAAAATAAATTATTAAAATAATGTATATTTAAAAGTAATAACAAAATAAACGTAGTATAAATAAAAAATTACAAAATTAAGTTATACATTCAAACTATTGACAAAAATAGGTTAGGTGCTAGTCAAAGTCAAAAATCGCATACAATGAATGCGATTTAGGTGCCAACATGACATAGATGAGGTGGACCTCGAAGAATGAGTCAGCAAGGAAATCGCATACATTATTCGCGACTTTTCATTTATAGAAGTCGCGTACATTGTATGCAATTTCTATTTATGGAAAGTCGCGTACAATGAACGCGATTTTCATTTAAAATATTTATATATTTATTTATGTAATTTTTTATTTATTTTACAAATAAAATATTTTATTTTATTAGTATTTTATTTATTTTCTATTTTCTATATAGTTTTTATTTATTTTACCTATAAAATATAATTTATTTTATTATAAGTAAAAGTATACGTTCATCTAGAACATATTTTTTCAATAAATCTTAGATCATACTAAACATTACAATAATTTATATAAAAAGAATCACATGTACGTAACGGCAACATATAATTGAAAATAACAAGAAGTTAAAAGAGAAAACGAAATTAAAAAAGAAAAAGTTAAAAAACGTTGGAAGAGTAAAAATTGAAAATAAAAAGAAGTTAATAGCGAAAATGAAATAAAAAAAAGGTTAAAAGAGAAATTGGAATAGAAAAACATCATTATGACCAATGCTGCACAATCCTTACTATTAAAACAAATGCCAAAATAATATATATACCATATATAACTCGCAGCAAATGCATGCGATTTCCATCTCAACACGTGGCATCCCTAAAGCCATGTCACACAGAAGTCGCGGCCAATGACGGTGACTTTCACAAAATCGCGGTCATTGGCTGCGATTTCAGCTTGCAAACAACTATTTCGTCTAAAATCGCAGCCATTAAATGCGATTTACCTGAAATCGCATCCAATGGCTGCGATTTCACTACCCTACTTTTGAAAATACTTTCAAACCTACGTTATTGTGTCATGTTATTGTGTCATGTGTTTTTTAAAAAACATTATTTAAAAAAAATCTCATATAAAATAAAAATATTTAAAAACTAAATATAATTATATTATAATAATATAAAACTAATATTAATTTATTTTAAAAACATAATTTTACTTAAAGTTCAAACCCCCACCCCACAATGTTGTACTAAAAAAAATAATATTCCACTAAAATTATTCAAAACTTCAAATAATAAAAAAGAATACATGTGTTGGTGAAACATTAATCTATAGTCTATATAAAAGGTGGGATGATGAGAAACTTCTATATACCATTTTTGCTATATAAAAGGTGGGATGATGAGAAACTTCTATATACCATTTTTGCTATATAAAAGGTGGGATGAGGAGAAACTTCTATATAGCATTTTTGCCCTCTCATTATAACTCTCTTCACTTTTCTTTTGATGGCAATTGTGTCATTTAAATACAAACTTTCTCTCCCTCAATTTATCTCTTCTCTCCATCACGATCTCATCCCTCTAAATTCCCATATTTCTCTTACTAATCTTCTCTCTCTTAATTATTCTTTCATTAACTTTATCTTTCTCATTGATTTTTTTTAACTCTTTTCATCTACCACATACCCTCCCCCATCCTTTCATCTTCCTAACCCCCTTCCAATTATCACATACCCTCCCCCAATCCTTTCATCTTCCTAATCCCCTTCCATTCCATATATAAATATGTGTCCTCTCTTTCCCATGCCAACCAAAAATCAAGAGATGGTGGATGGAACAAAGTGAAAAATTTTCCAAGTGGTGTGAAGGTATGAAAATTACTCTCTTGTTTTAGCAACGACAACAACAATGCACATATGTGTGATCGAGAGGAGAATTGATAGTGAAGAGAAACCAAATTAAAGCTGAGTTGATGGCATCGGTTCACTTTCCCCAAATTTATCATTGTTCAGGTTGAAAGAAATTCCAGAGTACGATGTGTCGAGATGGTGGTCGATGAAATCGAGATAAAGCAAAATTCAATTATTCTCATAATTTGGATAATAAGAATGCTTATGAGTTTGATTTTTATTTATTTATTTTTTAAACTGATGCTTTTGATTTATATATGTGAAATGTTGTAATTATTTTTACAAAGTTAGGGCAAACAAACAATTTTTATCCCGCTCAATATCATTAGGTTGGACCTTTTAGGGTTTACTCTTTCTCTCACTCTTACCTTTCTTTTTCATATATTCTAGAATGAACAAACTCAATGATTTAACGTCACACAATTTAACAAAGATAAAATGTAATATAATAAT
>NW_019104506.1:156593-184518 GCF_001995035.1 Momordica charantia
AATGATAATATTATAAACTTAAAAAACACTATTTATTTTACTTTAATTTAGAACTACAAGATTCTACGTGCAACGCACGTGTTTCTTACTAGTATAATAAAAATAGTCTAAATAGATAAGGTTTTTTAATTTGAACTCGTAATCTTTTATTAGAGAAAAGTGCCAATTATCACTTAACTAACCTCTTTTATTGGATATTTTATAGGATTAAATAAAAATTGTGATAATTATATATAATTTTTTTTCATTTTTTTCGCCTCATCATATCGAATCTTGGGATTTTTTTTTCTTTTTTAGTACAACAATTCGCAGATACGAGGACAATAATACATGACCATTACCGCTAGCTATACCGTGAATATCAACTATTTTTTTTTTGGGTAAATTGCACAAACCACCCATAAAGTATGATGATCGTTACAATTACACCCTCAAACTTTCAATTGTAAAACTTAAACCTTTAAACCTTTACGAATGAAAAAATTGCACCCATAAACTTTCAAACCTAAAATTTCAACCCTCAAACTTTAACAAAGTGAAAAAAATTGTACCTTAAACTTTCAATTTTAAAAAATTAAACTCTTACATTTTTTTTAAACAAAAGAAAAGATAAATTTATTTTTATTCTCTTTTCTTTTTTCTACTCTCTCTTCCTGGATTTTCCTCTCCACTCTCTCATAGAGAACTTGTGTTTATCCTTCCCCTTTCTTGCAGTATATAGAAAATTGTTGCCCTGTATGATCTTCCCAATTCCCGCAACAAATTCTCCAATTCCAAATTCCAGCATGCCGTTAACCAAAATTCTCTCCCCATCGTTACCATGGCCCCTAAGAACACGAGTTATAGAAACTTTTTTTAGTCTGTTTCAAGAGACCGATAAATCGGTCATGTTTTTCAATTTCTTTTAAGGGGCAACTTGAGATATGGCAAAAAAAGTTAGGAAAATAAGCAAAATAACAATAAGGTTTGGGTTTTTCAAATATAGAATTTCTTTTGCAAAAAATTGGAGGCCCACGTTCTAAATTACAAATATATCCTACAGGCCCGAACCAACAATAAATTACTTCTGATTGACTTCTGATATACTAATAATTGACAGATATACTCCTGATATATATGTGATATATGTTTGATATACATATGGTATGAAATTGATTTACTTCTAATATAACTATGATATCTACTACTATATGTGACATATAATTGATTGACTTCTGATATACTATTTATTTACTTATGATATAACTATGACTGACAGACTCCTGATATAACTATGATTGACAGATATACTCCTGATATATATGTGATATGTGTTTCATATATATTTGACATGAAATTGATTTACTTTTAATATAACTATGATATATACTACTATAGGTGATATAGAACTGATTGACTTTTGATATACTATTGATTTACTTATGATATAACTATGATTGACAGATATACTCCTCATATATATGTGATATATGTTTGATATACATATGATATGAAATTGATTTACTTCTGATATAACTATGATATCTACTACTATAGGTGATATAGAACCGATTGACTTCTTGTATACTATTGATTTACTTCTGATATAACTATGATTAACCTATATACTCTTGATATATATGTGATATATGTTTGATATACATATGATGTGAAATTGATGTACTTCTTATATAACTATGATATCTACCAATTATTTAGAACATATTACCTCTAATATATGTTTTATGATACACTACTAATATATGAAATAAATTTTTTTTTTCAGATAAAAGCAATGGTACAAACACGAAAAATAAAATAAAAAACATCGTCGAAAATGTTGATGTCGTTCGTCCCAAAAGACAACAGAAACTAAAGCCAAAACTGTTGTCTATGGAAAAACGGAAATCTTCAAAGATAGTATCTTCGAAAACACGACAATCACTAAGAACGAAGATTGATGTCCCAAGATTTTACCTAAAGATTATACAAAAATGAAACTTACGATTTTCTAGACTGTTGGAACTTATGCTTCTGGAACTTTAATTCTTCTTTTATAGAATTTTAAGAATGACATTGTTAGTCTACTTTTAGTTTATGCTACTGGTTCGGTTTGATGTTTAAACCTTTAAGTTTTTGGTTGAAGGACTTTGCTGCTGATTTGATGTTGATATTGATACCCAAGAATGATATTTAAACCTTTTAAGAATGACATTGTTGCTGCTTTCATTTTGATCTTTAAAACTTTAAATAAAACTTAATTGTACTATTGATATATGTACAATGTATACTTGATATATCACTGATATATTATTGATATACAAAAAAACCCTAAGTTTCTATTTACTTCTAATTTCTAATTGATTTCTCATTCATAGTAATTTCAAAAATCACCATTGACATTCACATTGACGTTCATTTCAAGTTTTATTTCTCATTTTCAATAAGTATCAAATTTTTTTCTCATTTTCCATGCACGCCAATACCTACTAATTTTTAATTGATCAAAAAAATACAAGACAAAGGGTTAAAGCAGGTAAAATAATAATTTACTATTATACAACTGATATAGAACTGATTGACTTTTGATATACTATTGATTTACTTCTGATATACTAATGTTGTCAGATATACTCCTGATATATATGTGATATATGTTTGATATATAATAACGAAGCGATAACTGAAAAGGGTAATTTGGGAATACTGAAAATTTTAAAATTAGGATTTTCAAAAAAATGCTATAGGCATGCTATTTTGTTAAATATAGAAAACTTATATGCTACCCATTACAAATCTCCTTCTTTCTTTTAAAGGGTGAGTAAGTACAACCGCTCTGTTGGAAGAAGAAAGGGTTTAGAGCTGAAATTTTCTACGAGAGCTCTGGGGACGTGTTCAAGAAGCTGGAGAGGAAGAAAGTTCTAAACAATATAGAAAAATCGGAGGAGCTAGAGTTTATGCTCTCTTCGATTGAGAAACTGAGGTTTTTTTTCAAAACGGAGGAACTAGCTTACGCTCTCTTGCCGTCTTCGTTGAAGAATATGTGGTGGAGGTAGATAGAGATTGTAGAGAGTGAAAGAAGAAACCAACCAGTTTTCTAGAGAGAGTAAGTAGAGAGGACGACAACAAGGAGAGAGAGAGGAAATAAATTTTATTTTTTCATTTATGAGAAAGTTTAGTTTAATTTTTTAAAATTGAAATTGATCGGTTCAATTTTTTCACTTTTAAAAGTGGAAGGGTTCAATTTTTATCATGGAAAGTTTGTGGGTGTAATCGCAAGAAGTATGTGATACTTCAAGTGATTTATACCATTTACCCTTTTTTTTTTAATTAAAAACAACAAATACCAACTGGGGAAATTGGCATGGATAACCTAAAAAAGTTTGTTGTTTGCTCAACTGACCTCAATTAAAAAATTTGACTCAACTGACCCAATTTAATATTTTTAATAGAATATTGAAGGATTAAATTACTATTTTAGCCTCAATCTGGAATGTAAGTGAAGTCGCAAACGAATTAACACGAAAGGAAATTAATGGGCAGGTTCGACCGTGGTTTTGATCGTGGTTATTGTTAGTTCGACCTTGGTTAGTAGAAAAGTAACACAAATTTTTTGCTTCACCACGACCGTGAACTATAGGACCTCGGCCGTGGTGTTAATGAAAGGCAACTAATGGGCTAGGTTGGACCGTGGTTAAAATGAATGCTTGACCACGGCCGTGAAAACTAGTACCACGACCGTGGTATTCATGAAAGACAACTAATGGGCTAGGTTGGACCGTGGTTAAATTGTTTGCTTGACCACGACCATGAAAAAGAGTGCCACGGCCGTTAATTTAATGACCATTATACCCTTCAGTTCAAATTCAAACTGTTCGTATCTCTCATTCCATCTTCTTTTTTGTTCTTCCGTTTTCGTTTTCGTTTTCGCCCATTCGATTTACACTCCCTCAATTTCCTCTGTTTCACTCTCTACTAGTCAATATCGTGCTCCGAATCGCTTTCCATATCCGAAACTTTGATGTTAGAACATTTTATTTCGTATTTGCGTCTCTTTTATGGGAAGAAAATAATTTTTTTTACTTATATTTGCGATTTTTTTCGTTATTCGTCCATTAATTCCTTCCATGGCAGCCTATTTAGTATTTTCGGTACTTGTAGGGCTCGAAATCGGCGTTTTTTGTTTATGATTTACGTTTGTGGTTGAAATTTTGATTTAGGGCTTCGAGGTTTCTGTTTTCGGTTGTGTTTGCGTGGGTTTGTGTGGGCTGAACGTTTTTTGCTGCGTTTGTTATTGTTGTGTGGGTTTTCTACAGTGGAAAAAGGAAGGTTTAATGGGCGCGTTAACGGCCGTGGTTCAACGCAAATTTCATGGGCGTGGTTAAAATGATTGCTTGACCACGGCCATGAAAAAGAGTACCACGGCATTGGTTCTGTCCAAATTCACCGTCGTACCACGGCCATGGTCGTGACCTTGAAATTTGACAGAATCAATATCCTTCTTGAATTTGCACTACCTAGGCCAGGGTAAGCCCATGAATTTGGACAGATTATGTTGTTTTTGGGTTTTCATATGTTCCTTTCTATGTTTGGGTTTTCATCCATTCCTTTCATTTGTTCCTTTCTTTGTTTGGGTTCTGGCTTGCTGAATAATGTATTTGTATTTCAGGTTTATAAAATGGACCATGGTCGTCAGCCGATCAAGGTTATCTGTATGCAATCGACCTAAAACCACGGCCGTTAATCATAAAACCATTGACCACGGCCATTAAACGAATAAACACGGCCATGAATCATTGACTTACGTAACTTCTTTTACCCACAAAAATACTGACAAAAATTCAGAAATTTCATTTACTCTAACTAAATACATCATATTCTAGACGAATCGAAAACAATATTATGAACCAATAAAAAACTAACCTCGTTCAAAGTGTCAGAGATGAAAAATTGACTTCCTTTGATGGATTCAAGATGTGAAAAATGTTGGAAAAGGTATGGAAGTTCTTCAAAACCACGTGAAAGATGTGCTTCTGGACAATACGGACTGAAACATACTTTTATTCTCTACACTCGGTGGGAATGTGTGGGTATATAATAAATGATAGTACAAAAATTTGGTGGGGAATTATTAAGTTGGTGGTATTTTAATAAATTCATGGCCATGAATCAAGTGGTACTCGCCCATGGTTTTAATTACACCAACCTAGGTGATTCTGTGCCAGATTTGTTATAGTTCAATTCATTTGGGGGTATATTCGTAATTGCATACTCTCTGAAATGTCAGAAAAGTTAAAACTGAGTCAGTTGAGTCAATTTTTATAATTTAGGTAATTTGAGCAAAATGGAAACTTTTTCAGGTCAATTGAGTCCATTTCCCCAAGTGCAGTTGGGCTCCATAGAAAGGAAAGAAATTAAGTAAAATTTGGCAACCCTATATTAGCTTAGCCGCCGTGAATGCGAAAGAGGAGGAGAAAATTTCTTCTGTGAGTTCTTTTTCCTGCTTTCTCTCGGCGAGGTTGCTGTTGTTGTGTTTAAGATGGCCATGGCGACAGCATTTTCAAGCCCGAATCACTGTTTTGGTCGGCAATGGAACTCGCAATTTCCTACCAGCGGTCACATTTATCGTCGGAACTTGCAGAATCCGTCGTCATTTAGGTCGCCGGCGGGCCGTGTTTGTTGTAGTGAGGCACAGAGCATAAGCATAGCTTCCGATTCCAAACCGAATTCATCTGTTCAACGCCCGCCGTACATCCCCAATCGCATCCCTGACCCTTCCTATGTTCGCATTTTTGATACGACTCTCCGCGATGGCGAGCAGTCCCCAGGTGCGTCCCTCACCTCTAAAGAGAAGCTGGATATTGCTCGTCAGCTCGCCAAGCTCGGCGTGGACATAATTGAGGCTGGATTCCCAGCTGCTTCGAAGGAAGACTTTGAGGCTGTGAAGATCATTGCCAAAGAGGTGGGAAATGTTGTCGACCAGGACGGGTACGTGCCTGTAATTTGTGGTCTCTCGAGGTGCAATGAGAAGGATATTCGAACTGCATGGGAGGCCGTGAAGTACGCTAAGAGACCGCGGATACATACGTTTATTGCAACTAGCGAAATTCATATGAAGTATAAGCTGAGGAAGACGAGGGAGGAAGTGATTGAGATTGCTCGAAGTATGGTGCGGTTTGCACGAAGTTTGGGCTGTGATGATGTTGAGTTCAGCCCCGAGGATGCTGGGAGGTTTGACCTTGATCTCCACTTTTTAAAATTTCAAATTTGGTTTCATCTAATTTATGCAAACGAAAGAGTAAGCTGACTTTGCATGCTCCTTGGAAGTTCAAAACCTCTCAATCATTATTGATGTTTGCATCAAGTCGTTAATCAGTTTAGGTTTATGAAGCCTGAAGTTGTAAAATGTGAATTTGTTTTTTTTTTAGATAAGAAACATTTCATTAAGAAGGAAAACCAAAAAACGAACTAGGACAAGGGACGTCCCTTTCCCTAAAGAACACTAAAAGAGAAGGGCTCTCCAATCTGGTATGATCTTAGAGAGGCTGTAATTACTTGTTCCTATAACACTACCAAGATGTCATAATATGAACACGGTTCCTTTTCCAGCCATAAGTGGCATCAGAGAGCTCTAAAAGCACGGCCCCATAACTCTTTGCATTTACCGCTGAAGCTCCGTCCTTGAGTACATTCTGTCAACCAATCATCAATCATCTCAGGCAAGCAAGTAGAAATAGGGAATACATCGAACAAAAACTGCCACCCCCTTTTAGCAAAAGAATAATGAAAGAAAAGGTGATCTAAAGGATATGAAAATTAATAGGATATGAAAAATCTTGAATTGGTGTAGTTTGTTTGTTTTTTGTTTTTTGATTTGTAAAAGTTGGGGGTTTCACAATTTTGATTTATATAATTTGGGTTTACATAGGCTAGTGTGGTTAACAAACCTTTAACTAGTTTTGGCCTTTTTGTTGGCTGGATTAATACAATTAATTTAATGGGACAATGCTTAGACCCTATGTATGGTTGTTATCTAACTTGTACAGGTTGCCTATATATTTAATGCCCTATTTATCTGTTGCTGTTCATGAACGATATGTATCTTGTAAAATAATGAAGATAAAATATTTATTTTTCTGCTAGACATTACAAATTTATATTTGCAACTTTTCAAATTCTAAATTCTCGCACATATAAATATTTGCCTTTTTTATTTTCTGGCGTCCTATCAGATCTGATAGGGAGTTTCTTTACGAAATTCTGGGTGAAGTTATAAAGGCTGGGGCAACTACTCTCAACATACCAGATACTGTGGGTTATACCATGCCGGTTGAATTTGGGGCGTTGATTGCTGATATAAAAACTAATACGCCTGGCATTGAAAATGTTATCATTTCGACACACTGCCAGAATGATCTTGGACTCGCAACTGCCAACACAGTAGCAGTAAGTAATGCCTTTTTCTTCCCTTTTAATCCTGTTGATTGAACTGGACGTTTAATTTGGAACTACCCGAAGATAGTAGGAAAGTAAAAAGGATTACAAATATCATACTATAACACTAAGAAAGAAAAGGAAAAATATAAAAAAAAACAAGACGTGAAAATGATGAGGCTGCATCGTTGGAATATATACCTATAGTTATGGTCATATTTTAAGGATTTATATGCTCAAGAGTTTGCATCTTAAATTATGAAGAAGGGATAAGATATACATTTTGTGGCTTGATCTTTGTCCCTCGAAGTACAAAAGTTGTACTTGTGGAGGACAAACTTCTTCAGCCGCTCCTGGAAATTTGGCGAATTGCTAAGGGATTTTAGTGTGAACTATAAATCACTCTTCCACCTATGACCTATCTAAATGCTGTTACGACTTCATCTATTTCCTTAAGTAAATTATGTTTGATTCCTCTCATCTTTTTTCAGGGAGCATGTGCAGGTGCAAGGCAAGTTGAGGTCACAATTAATGGCATTGGTGAGAGAGCTGGAAATGCTTCGCTGGAGGAGGCAAGTTATTTATTTAATTTATTTCCTACTTATTCTTTCATTTATTTTGAAATAATAATCATTCAAGAAGGTTGTGTATAATAATAAGTTTTTAAACTTTAATAAATGTCTAACAAGCTCCTAAACTTTCAATTTTATATCTAATAGCTTCTTGAACTCTAATATATTCTTGACTAATGAGGCTTCTTTGACTATATTTTTCCACAATAATTTAGCACCAATTTTCATCCCATGACCACACCACATACCAACATAAAAACGTTATTTCAAAGCTTTCCTCTCCAAATACAAATTGGAAACAATAACTATAACTTGAAAATAGATACCACTAACAATATATAGTTCGCCATAGCCTCCTCTTGGAGCTCTTGCTCAGGGGAGTTTTGTTATTATTCTCCTAATGTTGCTTTATATTGGAGTGTTTTTTAAGCTCCTTTGGAGTTCTTGTACATTATTTACATAGAGAAGAAAAGTTTTGTTTCTTATAAATTTCTTAAGCACAATGTTGGCTGTACTTTGTTCTTTTCCTCTCCTCCTACAGCCCAACAATATGCTACTTTCTTTAATTTTTCTCTTTTGATAGGAAACAATTTTCATTGATGATATGAAATTATACAAAATGATCAAAACCTATACAATGAAGTTAAAAAATCTTCTCCAAATGGATATAAGAGACTTCAAGCTATAATTGCTAAAAGGAGAGACATTTTTACACCATGTTAGAGCCAAAAAAGAAATGAAATCAATCAATCAAGCGTTGCCAAATGACCCCCAACTTCTCCTTGAGGCAACTCTTATAGGACACTAATAAGACTGAATAGGACGAATTGCTCATTCTCATTAAATGTAATAGAGGAACAACTGTCCATATATACACACCACACAGGTGTCACTTAAATAATGTGACAAAATAACAACTTAACTATCTAACCATACAACTAACTAAGATAATATTAATACACTCATACTCCCCCCTCAAGATGGGGAAAAAACATCAAGAGACCCATCTTGCATAGCAGAGAGTTAAGCGTGACAGCAGGCAAGGCTTTTGTAAAAACATCAGCTAGTTGTAGGTGCGAACGAATAGGTAGAAGCCGAATAACACGAGATTTCTCCCGAACGAAATGTCAATCAAGCTCTATGTGCTTGGTACGCTCATGAAAACTCGGGTTAGTAGCAATGTGGATGACTGCGCATTATCACAATATAAAAGTGCAGGAGATGATATCATGATATAGGAACCTGCACTCATGTAGCAAATTGGTTAACCAAATAAGTTCACAAGTTGTAGCTGCCAACGCTCCGTACTCGGCTTCAACAGAGGATCGAGAAATTGTGGTATGCTTTTTTGCCTTCCAAGACACCAAGGAATCACCTAAGAAAACACAGAACCCAGTGGTACAACGCTGAGTATCAAGACACGATCCCAATCTGCAATTAGAGAATGATTTCAATTGAAAAGAAGAAGTAGCCAAAAAGATTCCACGACCTGGGGCATTTTTCAAATAGCGAAGCAGATAACATATAGCATGAAGATGAGCTTTGCTAGGTTGGGAAACAAACTAACTTAACTTGTGAACGACATACGTGATATCAAGCCGAGATATTGTCAGATAGAGAAGACGACTAACAAGTCTTCTAAAAACAGAAGGATCATCAAGATCAGTATTTCGAAGGTGAGTAGAAGGATCCATGGGAACAGCCACAGACTTGCATCCCAATAATCCAGTATCTTCTAATAAAGAGAGTGTATAATGCCTCTGAGATAAAGAAATACCACGATCTTCTAATAAAGAGAGTGTATAATGCCTCTGAGATAAAGAAATACCACGAGATGACCGTGCTAGCTCAAGGCCAAGAAAATACTTAAGTTGGTCGAGATCTTTCAGCTTAAAAGTCTGGTCAAGAAGACATTTCAAATCATTAAGGGCCCGTTTGGTTGGAAACTCGGATTCTGTTTTTGTTTTCAGATTCACTGAATCAAATGAGTGTTTGGCAGAATTTTTGAGTTTCGTTTTTTAAAACTGTTTTCGGATTCTGTGATTCAAACAGTAGAAATTTTGAAAACGACTTTTTTATGTTTTCAGTGTTTTCAGATTCAGAATTTGAAATTTTTAAGATGCAGAATTACATTAAAAAGATAAAAACTTTGATAAAATATATTACTTCATATTATAAACTCATTTTATGCTTGTTAAAATTGAAACATGTAAAATATAATGTATTCTAAATTATATAACCCTGTAAAATAATAATCATACAAAATTCATAAAAAAATGTTAATAAATTACTTAATATAATTTAGATTAAACTTTGTAACTAATTTTAGTTTAGAAATTTAGTTTGTAACTAATTTTGCAACTGGAGAGAATGTCTCCATAAAATCAAGGCCGTCTAGCTGAGTATACCCCTTTGCAACCAATTGTGCTTTGTAACGCTCGATGAAACCATCAGAATTATGTTTAATTTTGTAAATCTATTTACATCCAACAGTATGATGACTAGCTGGAAGTAGAACAACGGACCAAGTTTTATTAGACTCCATGGCCGAAAGTTCAACAGTAATAGCATCACGCCAATGTTGATAAAACTGTGGTTCCTCAGTGGAAGAGATACTGGCGGCCAGAGAATAATGAGAAGATGATAATCTGGAATAAGAAACATGATGCTGAATAGGATGTTTAGTAAACCAAGTGGGCAAAGAATCACCATTTAAAAGAGAGCACAGTGATAGTCCTTGAGATAAGAAAGGAGCCTTAGAAGCTCGAAGGGACCTTCGTAAAGGTGGTGGAATGGCAACTGATGTACCTTGATCAGTGGAAAGAGGTACAGATTCTGGAATTACAGAGGGTTGCAGTGGTCCAAGAATAGAAGCCCTTGAATCATCAATGATATCATCAGAACTGTGCACATCAGTAGGTGGATCCTGAGATATATCAGTATGAGATGTATCAGTAGGAGCAACACTTGGTTCATTATTTTGTAAATCAGGACTAGCATCAGACAACCCAATATTAGTTTGAGACATAGCATCATTAGCAGTTGGCACATGAGGATAATTATACGGAGTAAGCAAGTAAGCTGAAAAGTCACTAACAATAGGAAGGACAACATGTGGAAATGGATCAATTAACGGAGAAGTAGAAATATCATTAAAAGGGAATCGATTTTCATGAAACACTACATCTCGAGAGACATAAAAAGATTGTCTTCAAGTCATAGAACCTATATCCCTTCATCCCTGGTGGATAACCAACAAAAACAGCAGTTGAGGACCGAGGGTCAAACTTTGTGCGATGAGCAGACAAGGTAGAGGCAAAACATAGAGAACCAAAGACCCGAAGTGAAGAGTAATCAGGTTCATGCCCATAGAGAGACTGAAAAGGGATATGCCATTGTAAGATGGGTGATAGGGTTCTGTTAATAGGAAACACAGCCGTTAAAATGCATTCTCCCCAAAAATTGATGGCACCCTAGACTGAAATAGAGAGCTCGGGCAACATTGAGGATGTGTTGGTGCTTGCACTCAACAATTGAGTTTTCTTCAAGGCGACCAACACATAAAAACTGATGAACAACCCCTTTAGTCTTAAAAAAATCCGTGAACAGCAATTCGGGTGCATTATCGGAGCGAAAAAACTTTAATATGAGCATGGAATTGATTCTCAGCATAAGCAAAAAATTGAGGCACAACAGCAGCTACATCAGACTTATTCCTCAACAAAAAAATCCAAGTAAAACGGGTACAATCATCAACTATGGTGAGGAAATATCTATAGCCATTATATGTAGGATGTGCATATGGACCCCAAATATTAGCATGTATCAATGCAAAAGGCATATCAGTGATATTATTATGAGAATCAAATGACAATCTTTTCTCTTTTGCTAAAGGGCAAGTAGAACAAAAATGATCCTTGCAGCTAACATCATCAAGATACAAAGACTTTCTCAAAGCATGAATGTGTTTAAAGGATGGATGGCCAAAACGGCTATGCCAAACATCAAAGGATGGTTTATGCACACTAAAAGACATATGGTAAGTGGGAGAGATTGAATCAGTATCACCAGTTGTCGACCCAAGGAAATACAATCCATGACGCACATTACCCTTGCCTAAGAAGCACGGACACGGACATGGACACGACATGGACACGGCGATATGCCAATTTCTAAAAACATAGGACACGGACACGTTGGGGACACATTATGTTTTTATTTTTTTAGATAATATATGCATATGAATTGATTATAGTAATACTTTTGCATTAATTAACCACACAAATTGAACAAAACAAATCAAAATATACTTAACATAAAAACAAATCAAAATATATAATTAACCACGACGTTGGTGGCAGCAGAGAGGATGGTAGGGTTTTGTTGATTTGGTGTGGAAGGTAGAAGGAAAGAAAACGTAAAACAAAGAAGAGAACGATTTAGGGTTTTGTCTTCTTTTAAGTTTTCTTTTTGTTTTTCAATTTTTTTATTAAAAAAAATTTGGGCCCAGGACTGTTGGGCCATGTCCCGTGTTCCTCCTCAAGTATCCGGACGTGTCCCTGCGTGTCCGGGGCGTGTCCATAATTAAAAAAAAAAAAATTGGGCACGCCAAATGGTGTGTCAGACACTAGTCCGAAGCGTGTCCAGACGTATCGGTGTCTGATACGCATCCGATACGGACACCCCGCTTAAAATGGAGTGTCCGTGCTTCCTAGGCCCTTGCCAATCGTCCTCAAAGTGAACTTGTCCGGAATAAGGCAACAATCATTAGAAAAAGTAACACATATGATCCATATCCTTGGTCAAAACACTGATCTAAAGCAGATTGTAGCTTAACTGTGGTATATAAAAATCATGTAGAATAACACCATCCATAACCCGAGAAGAACCACTGAACTCCCCTAAAAACCGTAATTGATTTGGCAAACTGATAAACCCAGGCGTAATGCGGGAGATGGATGAAAACATAGACTTTGAGCAACAAATATGAGCAGATGCTCCAGAGTCAAGAATCCATAAGTGCTGGAAAGGTATAAATTCACTCTATTTAACGGTGTTCAGCCATAACATTCGAGGATAAATGAAATGGTCCGCATAAAAGCTGAAAGACATTGTTCGATGCCTAAAGCCTTTTGCTTTCAAGATCATCTCTATAAAATCACAGTCAACGTTACCAAAAGTATTTTCCAAGTCAAGCTTTATAACCACTCCATTTTTCTTCTTTCTAAACCATTAGTCAACTATTTCATTGGCTATAAGGGATGGGTCTTGGATTTGCCTTCCAGCAACAAAAGCTTATTGATATTCTATGATGGTACCGGGCAACACTTTTTTCAACCTTTTGGATAGTACTTTAGTAACGATTTTGTACAAGCAAGTAGTGAGGCTGATGGGTACGTAATCTCCTACCATTCTAGCATCCACCTTTGGAATCAAGCAAGTATAAGTTTCACTAAGGTTAGCATTAATAACAGCATTTTTAAAAAAATCCTAGAACACCTTCAAAGTTCAACATATTGGTCTTGAGGATGTTCCAAGATTTTTTTGAAGAATTCAATCTGGTCCAGGAGATTTGTTCGTGCCCAGAGCTTGTATGACATGCCAAATTTATCTTCTGTGAAGGGGGGCTTCCAAGGCTAGATTTTGTGAAGGAGAGATGGAATCCAAGTCGATGGATGTTGGTAGGAACCTGGCTCCATCTTTTCTGTTAAGGAGATTTTTGTAAAAGCTGATGAATTCGTCCCCAATATCATCTTCATGTAAAAGGTTGGTACCTTGGCTAGATAAGATCTCAGAAATTGTGTTCTTTCAATTTGCAGCCATGTATCGATGGAAGAACCCTGTGTTTTGTTTTTTCTTTTTTAACAAGATACGAACTTTCATTGATGAAATGAAAAGGAACAAAATTGTTCAAGGATACAAACTTTCAAAAGAGTGAAAATACAAAATAAGAGAAAAGAAAAGATTAGAAAGACATAACAAACAAGGAAATCTAAAAACTACAAGAACTACTCTGGACTAATGAAAACACCCCAATTATTAAAAATAACAGAAGGAATAATGAGAAAAGGAATCCGCCAAAGAACACCGATGAGAGGCCTTAAATTTAGATGAATTGAGACAATCGAACAAAGATCTTCGCTTGTGTTGAAAGAGCCTTGTGTTCCGCTCAAACCATAATTCTGAGGAAGCTTTTAACCGCATTAATCCATAACAGCCGAGCCGTAGAAGAGGAGCGTGAATATCCCCCACACAACAACTGCACCAAGTTGTCTTCAGCTTTTAATTGAAAACCCAATCAATCTTGAACTGTCTAAAAAGAGATGACCACTTCTATTTGCGATTTGGCCTTGCATTTCCAACTGCAAAGAATTTTTTCCTCCTTTGCTGTCGGGGCCAAGAATTTTGCTTTAATAGAGGATTGCTTATCAATTTGTTCCTTAGATAAAAAGCCAATTTCCTCTGCAGAATTTATGTGATGAAGCTCACTTTGCTGTGCAACCTTTTATGTCAAGATGCATTCGAAGGTTTCTGTATTCTTTCTAGGTTTTTGTAGCTTTTTTTTTCTTAGAAAAATAACAATATATTTAAAGAACCAACAAAAGGACAACCCAAGGACAGAGGGTAGAGATCATCCTCCCCCAAACTCTAAACAATTGCAGCTTTCCAATCATTGTAGGCTATAATTACAAAAGAATTTCTTGTGGGTTTTTAAGGTTACTTCTCAATAAAACCATGTTCAAGCCATCCTCTTAAGGGGGTTGTTTTACCACCATTTTTCTACAAGGGGAGAAATTAATGAATGTTGGAGTCAGGCTATCTCTTAAAACTTGATTTTGAGAAGGCTTATAATAAGGTCGATTGGTCTTTCTTATATGTAGCACTTCAGGCGAAAGGCTTTGGTGTCAGATGGCGAATGTGGATTTGGGGCTGTCTCTTGACCACAAACTTCTCTGTTATTGTAAACGGAAGACCTAGAGGGAAGATTTTGGCAAAGAGGGGTCTTAGATGGGGAGATCCTCTCTCTCCCTTTCTTTTCACCATAGTGGGAGATGCCTTCAGTAGGTTAGTTCATTTTTTCTACGAATGGAACATCCTAAAAGGTATCACTGTAGGCCAAAATTCTATAGAGGTAACACACCTTCAGTATGCAGWCGATGTACTGATTTTTAGCCCTTATTCACCTAAGATGATGGAAAATTGGTGGGGTCTGATTCAAATTTTCCTTTCTATGATGGGGCTTTCATTGAATGTTGCTAAAACAGCAGTGATAGGAATTAATTGCAGTGAGGCAGATGTGAATTTCTGGGCCTCTATTTTCAGGTGTAAGGCAGAATTCTTTTCCTTCTCCTATCTTGGTTTCCCTCTGGGAGGAAATCATAGAATGCCAGGGAAGCAGTGGTGGACAAAATGCACAAGAGACTAGGAAAATGGAGATCTTTGTTGCTATCAAAGGGGGGTCGATTAACTCTAGCACAAGCAATTTTGAACAGCATCCTGATATACTTTTTTTCAATCCTAAAAGCTCCTAAGTCGGTGATTTCGACCATGGAGAATCTCATGCGAGACTTCATTTGGAATGGTGGAAGACATAGACCAATTGGAAATCTTGTGAAATGGTCATGGACTGCCTTGCCTCACAAACAGGGGGGTCTCAGTATTGGTTCCCTTGGATTAAGGAATAAAGCTCTTCTCATGAAATGGCTTTGGCGCTTTGCAATGGAAAAAAATAGTTTTTGGAGGAAGGTGATAGCTTCCATTTATGGGGAGGATTCACATGGTTGGATGCCTTTGCCTTTACAAGGGTCTTCTATTGGAAGACCTTGGATAGATATACAGAACGACCTAGAGGCCTTCACAAAGCTCACTGTTTTTAAAGTTTCAAGGGGCAGTGAGATTTTGGGAGGATAGATGGATTGATCCTTCCCCCTTTTCTTCTTTGTTCCCTGATTTGTACAGCCTTTCCACTAAAAAGAACCATTATGTGGTAGCTTGCTGGGTTACCGAGGCTTCAACTTGGGATATCGGGTTGAGAAGGAATCTTTTTGATAGGGAGATCGATAGTTGGGCGTCTTTCATTGATAAATTAGAAGGTATGGTTCCGGGCCAAGGCAAGGATCGATTATGGTGGAAGGCAGATAGTAAAGGTTGTTTCACAGCGAAATCAGCTTTTATAGCTTTGACGGCTCCTTCCCCTAAATTGAACACGACCACAACTTCTATGATTTGGAATTTTAGGGTTCTAAAAAAGGTGAAAATTTTCCTATGGGACTCTCTTTTATAGGAGCATAAACACAGCCAAGAGAATACAAAGAAAGCTCCCCCATTGGATGCTCTCCACTTCGGTTTGTGGTCTCTGCCTAAGAAATTCAGACTCGGTGGATCATATTTTCATCCACTGTTATTTTGCCACTCGGGCTTGGAAGTATATGGCTTCACTTTTGGATTTTTCCTTCTGTCTTCCTAAACATATAGATGACTTCATGGTGGAAGGATTTGGTGGAGTGACGCTCAAAGGCAAAGCTGCGGTCCTATGGCATTGTGCAGCGAGGGCTCTTCTTTGGCATCTTTGGAAAGAGAGAAATAGTAGACTTTTTGAGGACAAATCAATCCCTTTAGATTCTTTTTGTGTGAATACAAAGCATACAACTTCTTGGTGGGCCACAATCCACAAGAAGGCTTTTGGAAACTACCGTCTTTTTTTGATTTTACAGGATTGGAAGAATGCGATTGTATAGTTCTCTTTGGGGAGGGTTCTCTCTACCTTCTGCCTTTAGGTTGTTCTTGCCTTTTNCTGTGATTTTTGATATCATTGGGATCACCTCAGAAGTTACGATTGATTTCTTCTCAGCCATAACAAACAAACGAACTTATTTGAACAAAACGACAGAACCAGACCAAACCACCCGAACCAAACAAAAYAGATGAATCAAATTGCTGGAACCAAACCGAATTAGGTGTTTTCTGAACCCAAAAACCCTAAGTGCTACCCCACGAGAACCAGAGGGGCGAAGGCGACGGGTGGCGACGATGATTGGCGACGAGACGAAACCCATGAACAACAATCGGAAAACAGCAGTGCTGGCGAATCAGCAAACGTCGACGGTCGGCGGCAGCGGCGGCGAGTTGTGTTGGATAGCAATGAACAAAACCCTAAGGCACAAAATCCTAATGGGCACAAAATCCTAATGGGCACAAAACCCCTAATGGGCACAAAACCCTAATGGGCACAAAACCCTAATGGGCAGGGCACAAAAAGTTTAGAAGAAACCTAGAGCTCTGATACCATATAGAGACTAAGGTTGGAGAGAATCCAATGTAATGTATTCTCATTATTAAAGTCTATATCTATAGACAAATATACAAAGTTGACCTAATCCTATAAGGAGAAGGTAAAGGACAAATTAATATTAATACAATAATATAAAATATACTAATATCTATACTCTAATACAAGTCAAGCTTTATAACCACTCCATTTTTCTTTTTTCTAAAGCATTTGTCAATTATTTCATTGCCTATAAGGGATGTGTCTAGAATTTGCCTTCAGCAACAAAAGCTTATTGATATTCTATGATGATACTCGACAACACTTTTTTCAACCTTTGGATAGTACGCTTTTTTAACAATTGCAGCTTTCCAATCATTGTAGGCTATAACAAGTATTCCTTGTGGGTTTCYAAGGTTTCTATAGCTTTTTTCTGACCTTTGAGCTTCTCAATAAAACCACGTCCAAGCCATCCTCTAAGGGGGTTGTTTTTCCACCAGAAATTGTGGATACCAATTGTCAACATTATAGGATAATGGTCCGAGGTTGTACTCTCAAGCTTTTCTTAACCGATGCTTAAGAKAATTTGGTGATGATGGACTCTAATAGAGGAAATGGTCAATGAGRATTAGTGTAGGCGAGTATCTGAAATCGGACCAAGTTACCCTTCCATCGGAAAGAGCTACATCTATGAGCCCAACCTGACTGATGGAGGTGTTGAACTTTCCCATAAACTTGGAGTGTCTTTTGCTTGAAGTATCTATTTTTGAATATTATAGGTAATAACTTATCAAAGTTGTTTTAACTTTGTTTTACTAGAGTTTTTCTTTTATTTTATTTCATGGACATATCTGAGGATAAATAGTCTATCCGTCATTCTACAATACTATTATTTCTTGTATGTAAAAGAGGATGAATATTAAATTTAGTGAAATAGTGTCAATTTAATACAACTGTTATCTAATTTTTTTTTATACAACCGTTTTCCTTTATGAGTTACATGTGATTGAATGCACGGTACGGTTGAATTGTTTTGAGAACATCTGTTTGCATTCACATGTAAACATTCCTAATGTGTAGGTAGACTTCTTAAATGACATACATCTATTTTCTTCTTTTAAACCATATTTTTATATCTTCAGGTGGTAATGGCCTTACAATGTCGTGGAGAGCATGTGCTTGGAGGTCTTCATTCTGGAATTAACTCAAGACATATCTTTCTGACTAGCAAGATGGTAATTGTTTTCTTACAAAGAAAAGCTTATTAAAACTCGAGTTATTTTTTTTTTAAATTATTCTCGTCATATATATTTTTTTAACGTACAAAGTTAAACGTTCCATAGGGCAGGATATTTTCTGTTGCAAGTTGTGTGTGGCTCTAGGTTGAACTTGAAAGCTAGACAGTTTTGTTCTCGCTTCTAGCTCCTCTTTGAAAGACTTGGAAAGAGACTAAGGGGCAAAGTTTTTGAGGATGGGAAGAGTGTTTCTTTCTTTCGTTTATTTTTTTGGGGGGTGGTTGAGAGAGGTTTAATGTTTTGAACTAGCTATCGATGTCCAAAGTCCTATTTATTTTTTATTTTTCTCATGACTATTGTTTCTTTTTAAAATCTGTTAGTTAGATCTGTTTTTGGTTTTTTTTTTCTTGGGGTTTAGTGTACTTCAGATTTTGAACTAACGACAGATTTCTGGTTCTAGTTCTCTCTTCGCCTAGTTCACTTTCAATTTTTCTATTCAAGTTTCAACATCCATATTTCTTATTAATAAAGGCTACTTACAGACAGACTTATTCCTTAGGTAGAAGAATATACTGGCTTGAATGTACAACCGCACAAGGCTATTGTTGGAGCTAATGCTTTTGCTCATGAAAGTGGCATCCACCAGGTTAGACTTGTTAGATCTTGATATGCTAGGTTTTGTTGTTCATGGCTAACTATTATGACGTGTTTTCATATTTATCTTTCAAAATCCAGCGTGATGTGAAAGCTTCCAAATATACTCTCATAGCTGACTATGTCAAGGTTCTAGCATCAGTGTTTATTGCTTTAAACACATTTAAAGAAAACAGTTCGCCATTTTTTCCTTTAATTCAACTCTACCCTGTGAGTTAATTGAAAAAAATTTCTTTTTTTAGATTGTCAAATTCAAGAAACAGAGGTACAGAAGGACAGTAAGGGAAGATGRTTCTTTCCCTATGAGGTGATGGAGATTACATTGGATTCTCCTCAATTCGGGAGAACGATGAGAGAGTGTGAAACACCTTCTAAAGCACTCCAAGAGAAAGGAAGAAAACAGTGTCYTCCTATATAGTGTTAAAATTTCTATCCAATCTGTAAGAAAATTTTCCWATTCCTTTCAAGCTGAGCGCTCTATATACTTGTAGTCTTTTGCTTGAAAGGGTGGCATAGCACTTAAGACCGATCCTCTTCATCCAAAGCCTAGTTGAATACAAGATGCAGCTGGTTGTATCTTGTAGTTTCATCCTGGCCTCCATTATTCTTGTACTTGAGTCATCAGGTGACAGGTATTTTTGGGGCCATAGAATGTATTTAATTGTTCATAAAGAACCAGTTGTTCATTACTAATTACTGTCYGAGGAGTTACATGATTGTTATAGAGCAGCTACGTTCTCTTATAAAAATGGAGGACTCTTTTAACTATTTTGATGCATAGTCTTGCCGTAAAGTTCATAATGAAAATATTGATTGGCTCTTGTTCTATGTTTTTAATAATTATTACTATTTTTGTTTGAGCCATGTGGGTGACTGTTTATCCTGTTTTGTTACGCTCAAATTGTATCTTAAATATTGCTTTTGTTACACAGGATGGGATGCTTAAGCACAAAGGTACTTATGAAATCATATCCCCTGAAGACATTGGCTACGAACGATCCAATGATGCTGGTATTGTTCTAGGAAAACTTAGGTATTCCATGTTGCTTTATGGAAAATGACAATAGTGCTTTTATCTTGACAAAATCTCCCTACCTACCTCCCCTGCCTCCCCTTTCCCATCTCTCTATGTGTGTGTAAGCATGTCTGTGCCTGGTTAGAAGAAGAAGTATTTAGAGCATGTCTGTGCCTGGTTAGAAGAAGTAGTATTTAGTGCAGTTGTTCGCTGGGATTTATTTTGAGGCTATTTCGGGGGTTGTTTATTAGGGGCTCCGCATGAGGGCCAAAAAAAGGTGGGGGGAGTGAACAGCAGCAGACCATATGAAAATTAGAAAAAAGTATGTGAAAAATATAATATCGGGGCTTTACCTAAGAGATTGTTTAAAAATACTATGCAGCAACTTTTTTCCTTTTATAATAAAGAAGGGAACAATTGAAAATACCCAAAAAATCGTGCTGTGTACCTTACTGAGTTCACCTTGCCTCAGAGGAGGCAAGCCCCCTAAGGGCGGGTGCCTTGCAGCTGCTAATTATGCCTTTTAAGGTTTGGTATTGTCACTTTATATATGTACGGACATACACGTTCCTTTCTTCTCTCCTAGCTTTYTAAGTGTATATATTTTGGTTTGGTACCTTAAATAGTTTAGCATCTATGATTTATTTAATAATTAATATTTTAGTGTGTATATAAAAATTATTTTCACCCTTCTCTTAAGAAAGGTTTCATTAAAATATTGAGTGTGTTTCAGTGACATTCCAAGTGTCTGAGGTGTAAATTTCGGACAGTTTTCAAAATAGAATTTTTGTGCTTTCTGGAGGGCAAGTACCTCAACTAAAAGGATTAGAATCTAGTAGGCTGGGGACCATGATCAAAGGAAAACGTAGCAAGAGGCCAGCACTGCGAAAACTTTCTNTATTAAAAAAAAAAAAAATTAGGTGTTCCTCATGAGCTGCAGAAAAAAGAAGGAAGAGATTGTTTAAAAATGCTATGAAGCAAAGTATCATGGGTGGCTTATTGGTCCAAAGGGGATAGGGTAAATTGAGAGGGAATGGGTTCAAACCCCATGATAACCACCTACCTTAGGAATTAACTCTTATGTATTTCCTGGCACCAAGTAGGGTCAGAGGCGGCTGTCCCGTGAGATTAGTCGAGGTGCATGTAAGCTGGTCCGGACACTCACGAATATAAAAAAAAGCAATGAAGCAACTTTTTTCTTTACAATTGAAAATACCCAAAAAATCGTGCCGTGTACCTTACTTAGTGCACCGGATCCCTAACAGTGGGTGCCGTGAAGCTAATTATGCCTTTTAAAGTTTGGTATTGATACATGTACAGACATACTAGTGCATTTCTTTTCTCTCTTAGCTTTCTAAGTGTATATATTTTGGTTTGGTACCTTCTTAAATAGTTTAGCATCTATGATTTATTTAATAACTAATATTTTAGTGTGTATAAAAATTATTTTCACCATTCTCTCTTAAGAAAGGTTTCCTTAATATATGTAGTGTGTTTCTGTGACATTTCAAGTGTCTGAGGTGTAAATTTCGGACAGTTTCCCAACTAGAGTTTTTGTGCTTTCTGGAGGGCAAGTATCTCAACTAAAAGGATTAGAATCTAGTAGGCTGGGGACCATGATCAAAGGAAAATCTAGCAAGAGGCCAGCACTGGGAGAACTTTCTGATTCTACTCATTCAAGTCCATTAACACAGAGATCCTGCAACAGAGTAGATTGGGGATTCTCATCAATGGTTTCCCTCTATTTTTAGTATCTCTGCTTCTCCCTCTATCTTTGTTTGGGATGCTTGGGATAGGAGGTCTTCTTCTTGGAATATAGTAACAAAAGGTCGCTGAAAGATGAAGAGATTACAGTTTTGTCAGAGTTATTATCTTATATTTCTTTGACTGTTCTTTCGGAGGAAGGTGATTCTCGTTGTTGGAGTTTGGAAAATTCAGGACTCTTTTCAGTAAATTCTCTATGTAAGCTTGGCAGGGCTGATTTGCATCTTTCAAAAGCCTTTTTCTCCTCTCTTTGGAGTCCGGGCAGTCCTAAATGGGTGAATTTGTTAGTTTGGTTTCTTCTATATGGTAAGGTTAATACTTCCGAGGTTCTCCAACGGAAGTCTCCTAAAATGGCCTTGCAGCCATCCATATGTTTGATGTGTGCTGAACAAGGTGAGCTTTTGAGTCACGTTTTCTTCTTCTGTCCATTTGCTTTAGCTCGTTGGAGTTTCTTCTTCCAGTTCAATTTGGCTTGGGTTTGGGATCGTGAGGCTACAAGCAACATCATTCAGATCCTAAGTGGAGCTAATTTTCCATCTAAATCTAACCTTCTTTGGATTAATGGTTTCAAGGCAATTATTTTAGAATTATGGTTCGAGAGGAACCAAAAGGTTTTTGAAGATTCTGGTCATTCATCCTTGGAATGTTTTAATCTCGCCAAATTCAAAGCATATCAATAGTGTGCTCTTTCCGATCTTTTCTCTTCCTACCCTCCTAGTATGATTTAGTATGAATTTGGGGGCATTTATAACTCCTTTCTAGTTTGATGTTATTTTTGTTTTCTCTTTTTCACTCCTTTCAGAGCTTGTATCATTGAACAATATTGTTCCTTTCCATCTCTGGTTGAAAAGTTCGTATCTTGTAAAAAAAAAACATTGGTGGTATGTTTAATTACTTAAGAATAAGTACAGAGAAGAGGAGGTTGAAGAAGTTATCATGCGCGAACGTGCATAATTTGTAAGGCATTTTCATAAATTCGAGGTCAGATTAATTTCAAGAATATTTGAATACAAATGGAAAAATTGGCCCCTTTTAGCTGTAAAATATCCTATAGTTGGGTACAAACAATGATGCAGCTGTACCTAGGGAGCTGAAGTAGTTTATCTGGGACAGGAGAAATGAAAACATCTGTAGCCATTCTATCGTGGCGTTAAAACTTGAAATTATTTTGTTACAACATTAACAGGATTAACTTCCTTTTGTTTATAGTTTCACTCCTTGTATCTGGTCCGAAATATACCACCCGCTAACATGGTTCATTTTGACAATTTTTCCAGTGGACGCCATGCCCTTAAAAGTCGACTTCAAGAGGTAAATTGGAATCTTCAAGCTCAATGGTTATGTCTTCCTTTCTGGCAATATGTTAACGTCATATCTCATTTTTTCAGCTTGGTTATGAGCTTGACAATGAGAATCTTGACAACATATTCTGGCGTTTCAAAGCAGTAGCTGAACAAAAGAAGGTAACTTGAAATTGTGTCCCTCTCTGTTATGCTGAGCTATTCCCTCCCCTGCCTCTGCACATATTAGTAAATACCAAAAAGGATTCTACTGCCTCTGCACATATTAGTAAATACCAAAAAGGATTCTACTTTGGGTGGAATCATACCAATGAATGCATGATCCCATCAGAACTCTATAGTTAAGCGTGTTTAGACGAGAGTAGTACTAAATTAGGTGTCTACTTGGGAAGTCTATGTGTTGCACTCCTTTTAAACTTGTAAAAAAAAGAAAAAAATCAGATTTTTTTATCTAAATTCTTTTGCTCTAATTTATCTGACATTCCAGAGAGTAACAGATGCTGATCTTCGAGCATTGGTATCCGATGAAGTTTTTCAACCAAGTGTTGTCTGGAAGCTGCTAGATTTGCAGGTTTAAATTTTGTAGACCATTATATTTGGGAAGTTGTTTGGACCTACTTTTAAATACACGTATTGCATCATTTTGACAATACCTCAAATGCAGGTAACCTGTGGAACTCTTGGTCTTTCTACGGCTACCGTTAAACTCCTCAATGCTGATGGTAAAGAGCATACTAATTGTGCTGTTGGAACGGGGCCTGTAGATTCAGCTTACAAGGCTGTAGATGGCATTGTGAAGGTTTGTATAGGAGAAACTGCTATCTAACTTTTTATATTTTCCATTACATCTGGAATGTACTTTCAGGAAGATTTCCTGGTATAGTCAAACTGGGATATCTTAGATAATTTGTTTTATGTTAAATTACATGAATTTTTGGGTTCTGTCTAATAAGTCCCTGAATATTAAAAGTGTTTAATAGGTAATAGGTTTTTGAACTTTCAATTTTGTGTCGTATTCAACATTTTTTAATTTTGTGTCTTATTCAACATTTTTTATAAAAATTTCATGGACGTATTAGACACAAAGTTGGAAATTCAAAGCCTTATTCGATGCAAAATTTGAAGACTGAACTTAATTTAACCTAAGTTATAACATAAAGTCGTCATGATCGATAAACCAGGCTTTCATGTCCTTTGCATGCATGTCTAGTTCTGTGCTATTCTGAATGATTAACTATGATGTTGTCTTCTTGCTTTAAATTCCTTGCTGGTGGTCAGGTGTGTCTTCCTTGAGTGAATCTGACTGTAGAAGAGTTATCAATTTTTTTAATGCAGGAACCAGTTGCACTTCTTGAGTATTCGATGAACGCTGTCACTGAAGGCATTGATGCAATTGCCACGACCCGTGTTGTAATAAGAGGGGAAAACAGTTACACATCTACTAATGCAATTACAGGAGAAGCAGTTCAACGAACATTTAGGTAAACTAGCTACAAGATAATGTGATACCTGATTATTTTCTTTTGAAGGAAAATTTGCAAAAACCACCCCAGGATTTTAGGAGTTGTTACAATCATACTTTTGCAGTAGCAGTCCGATTACGTGCCCCCTAAACTTTTTTTGGAAACGAACAATTTCATTGATATAATGACAAAAGGAGGGAGAAATGATTACAAAAAAGAATGAGAACCCACAAGCGGGTTACAAAAAAGCTCTCCAATTTGTCAATAAGGAGGCAAAGCTATACGAGTGGAAGAGGGGGGAGCATTTACACCGACCAAAAAAACAATGGATTCAAAAGTGGCATGTGGTGTGCGCTCCAAATCTTGGAAGATTCGACGGTTCCGTTCATTCCATGTAGTCCAAAGAAGAGCCCGAATGAAGTGGATCCAAAGGCTGGCTTTTTCTTTCTTGAATGGGTGGCCCCACAAGAGTCGAAGCAAGCAGTTGAGACATATTGGTGGGGAGGGCGGCCGACCATCCAAAGAGTGGTAAGAGTTTGTTCCAAAGAGTTGCTGTGTAGGGGCATGTGAGGAATACATGTCCGATGGACTCACTGTGTTGCTTGCATAGAGGGCACCATTGTGGAGATAAGACCATATATGGCATGCGTCGTTGTAGTTTGTCGTGAGTATTCAATGCTTGGTGGCTAGCTTCCCATAGGAAGAAAATCTTCTTTGGGTAGGATTCCTTCCAAATTGCTCTATAAAGATCCGGTGGAGTAGATGATGTGTTGATGCTTTGGAGGTCTTTGATGAGGGAGCTGGTAGTGAAGGATCCATGGGATTCCGGTCTCCAAGCAATGGAGTCCCTATTCATAGATGGTTGCTTTGAGGAAAGGCAGTGTGAAAGGGCAGCCAACTCAACAATCTCCGCGTCCTTGAGGTTTCTGCGAAAGCGTAAATTCCAAGATTTGGTTTCAAGAGACCAAAAGTCCCGAACATGGGCATGTTTCCTGGTATGAAGAGCAAAAAGGAGGGGGTAAGTTCGACATAAAGGTTCTTCATTGACCCATGTGTCTTCCCAAAACAGAGGGAGAGAGCCATCTCCCAACCGGTAATCACAAGATTAGAGATTTATGCTTGGAAATGTCTCTCCAAGGACCCGCGGTTGGGATTCTATCCAAGATTAGAGATTTATGCTTGGAAATGTCTCTCCAAGGACCCCTAGCAGCAGCGAGAGAGCGGGAGTGTAGGGCATTGTGGGTATCATAAATGGAGTATTTTGCTTGTATCAACCGCCTCCATAGAGCTGTTTCCTCTGTAAGGTATCTCCAATTCCATTTAGCTAAGAGGGTTGTGTTTTTGGCTTTGAAGCTTATGATTCCAGGACCACCAAAGTCCAAAGGCTGCGGTACAATATCCCATCTAACAAGATTTTGTCCCCGCTTGTCCAATGTCCCCTTCCAAAGAAAATTCCGAACGGTCCTATCAAGCTCAATGGCAACCTCGAGGGCATCAAGAAAAGAGAGAGGAAGTATATGGGGAGATTGGAGAGTGTGGCATTGATAAGGGTGAGTCTACCTCCCTTGGATATATTTGTATGCTCCCATGAGGAAAGTCTTTTTTTGATTTTCTCCTAGACGGGATCCCAAAAGGATGGGGATCGAGGATTGCCATTAAGAGGGAACCCGAGGTAGGTGTTGGGCCAAGACCCTTTTCTGCAGTGAAATCTGTTGGCCAAATATTCTAAAACACTATCTTCCAAGTTGATGCCCAATATCTCTGTTTTTTGTAGGTTGGAGTTCAATCCAGAAAACCTTGATAAAATTGAATAAATTCTTGAGTTTGTTGTCATTCAAAGTAGAGAAGAGGAGGGTATCATCAGCAAATTGAAGATGCGTGACTCTAATGGGAGGACTGCCAACCTCAAAGCCTTCAATTGAAAGCTGCTGCTTGGGACAAAATCCTGCTAAAATAATTAACCACAAGGATGAAAAGGAAGGGTGAGAGAGGGTCACCTTGCCTTAAGCCCTAGAAGCCTTGATTTTGCCCTTAGGTCGCCCGTTTATGATGATAGAGAAGTTTGCCGAAGAGATGCAGCCTCTAATCCATTTTCTCCAAGTTGTACTGAAGCCTTTAGCCAAAAGAATACCGTCGAGGAAGTCCCAATCTACCTTGTCAAAAGCTTTTTCAATATCAAGCTTGATGACAACCCCAATATCCTTTTTCCTAGTCCATGTGTCGATGATCTCATTAGCAATCAAGGAGGCATCCAGAATCTGTCTGTTGTCTACAAAAGCCGATTGTGAGGCAGAAATTGTGTGTGGAAGGACCCTCTTAAGCCTCTCAGAAAGGCCTCTTGCAATGATCTTGTACATACATGAAGTCAAACTAATTGGCGGTAGTCACTAACTGTTCTTGCATCAACCTTTTTTGTTAAGACTCGCATTAATGATGCCATTCTTGAAAAAATCTTGGAACACTCTCATAATAACAGGTTTGAGTATGTTCTAATATTTTTTAAAGAATTTGGCAATGAATCCGTTGGGTCCAGGGGTTTTATTGGTGCCTAGGTCCTTAATAGCTTGCCAAACCTCTGTCTCAAGGAAGGGTGCTTCGAGGAGGGAAGATTGTTGCTGTGTAATGGTGTCCCAGTTGATAGGATGTGGCAGGAATCTAGTGCCCTCTTTTTTGGAATACAAAGATAGGAACTCTAGCTCAATCTCTGTGTCATTAACCAAGCTTTTGCCATCCCGAGATAGGAGCTCAATAATGGAGCTTTTCCTGCGTCTGGCAGCCACCACTCTATGAAAGAAGCCAGTGTTCATATCACCCTCTTTGAGCCACCTTAACTTACATCGTTGTCTTCAATGATCTTCTTCCATTATGGCTAATGAGTGAAGCTGTTCTTTTAGAGAGACCCTCTGTGAAATTTGCACCGATGGGATGGATCCCTCCTCTTCTTGGGTGTCAAGGATAGCTAGTTCCGCCAGCAGCTGATCCTTGTGGCGGGTCACCTAAACTTATAAAATTGTTGGAATTAAACCCTTAAATATAACAAAATGCACAAACCATTTATAGATTGTTACCAACCCCTAGTTGATGGGTGATTTTTGCAATTTTCCCTTTTTTTTAAATACAATCAATCAGAGTACTCTTGTTTGAAGTATTATTCCCTCTACAATATTACATCTAAACTTTGTTAATATTCAACTCGAAAATATTTGGGAGGGAGAATTTCGAAAGCTATATTAATCAATG
>NW_019104506.1:198721-217751 GCF_001995035.1 Momordica charantia
CCTTGCATAAACAATTTGGATTTGGACCGCAAGAGAGATTTGATTCCAAGCTTATTTACGTAAATGGTCCTCTGATTCATCCGAGTTTAGAATGAAACAACAATTGGAGCTTTGTCTTGAAGAGATTGAATATGGTTGCTGTCAAATAAGGCAGTACCAAAAATTTTGATTTGCAATCAAGCCGTTGATGTGTGGATTCTGACCTTCCGGTTTTACTTCTCTCACCCACTAAACTCGATGATTAAGGGAGCGAATATATGCAAAACAAACCCGATCTAAACCGGTGCGACCTCTGTCACATGTGCTCCGATGTCTAAGTCAGCAAAATCAGTTTCTAGTATGGAACTTGCTTACCTTAGGGTTAAGCACAGGATCTATTTGTAGCCGCCTGGGAGGTTCCAGAATCTTCTGACTGGTGCCATAGACCTATGTTGTGAAGGCCCAATGGTTTGAAGGCAACAGAAAAGCAAGAGTGCTTAGGCTTGGCCCGAGCGGGAATATTCGATCAGTTGGAATTGGACCCGGGCGGAGGAGATCAGGCTGTGCCTTAGCCCGAAGGCCAAGATAAGGAGTTGGCGCCAGGCGCCGAGGAGCCGAGACGGGGACGGCGCTGGGGCGCTGTGATGACTTCGGTTTTGGGTTGGCTTTTAGAGTGGTCGGCCCTTTCGTTATGGGTCGCCCCTCACTCGTTGGTGATCCCAGGTTCCCTCAGTTCGACCTCTCGTCCTGTTTTGGATCATTTTTGTCCCTATAACACAAGCAAATCCTTCCCGATTCGAATTGGAGGGAAAAAAAAGAAAGAATCTCATATTCCCAAAAAATAATTGATTTGAAATCAATGAGATCCAAGAATTATATTCTCCAAATTATATATAATTGGAAGACTGGGAACAAGTGGGGCATCGTGGTGAAAGTATATGGTGTGGGCATTCGTGGTTGTAGGATCGCCGCCTGGTTCGTCGGTGTGATTTCCACCGTTTTGCAATATTGCTCAAGAAAGAGATAACATGGGTCTAATCTGCTGGTGTGGATTTCTGTAGTCGCGTCGTTGGAGACAGTTCGCCGACAGGTCTGATTTGCAAAAGTTTCAATCATGGAGTGTACGTCACCTTTGATATGCCATCAAAGAGAAGGGAATTGTTGTTAATGTGGTCTGGTTTGAGGTTCTCCATTAAAGATGAAGGTGGAAGAAGAGAAATTGAATTTCTCTCTCTTCTTCACAGGTAGGCGGCATGTGAATGTATATATATATTCTTTTTAATTTTATGCTTATTTTTATTTTTTGTCAATTATTTAGAAAAGAATTATAAAATTTTATTGTGTATAAAGACAAATCTAACAAAATTAAAATGTGTAACTGAAAATATTGAGCTCAAGTTAATATCTTATTATTTCAATAATAGAAGGTTTATTAATGAATAATGATCATGTGAATGCACTCCCAAGTCCCAATTTTTGTTAAATTTTAAAAAACAAATGTTGAACTATTCTAGAAAATGGATCGTACTTTAGGGTTTGGCTTCCTTCCCTATTTATAGAAGTTAAATCCTGATCCCTCCAGGGATTGTGGAATTCGAATCCTCATACATCTAGGAAATTTGGGCTAGCGTATCTTGTTATGGGTCTGTCGTCGGATTAAGAGCCGAGATGCGATGAGCTTGGGCCGGCATACATCACGATCGAGTCGGGTCTTCTAGAGTTCTCGATTGGGGGGCCGAGAACTGCTCGACGTCGAACCCTGGTCCGTGGGGGCCGGCTTGTGTTGCCGAGCACCGACCCCCTTTCTGGTTCGTGTCTTCTCTTGGCTCTTCCCTAATCTTCTCTCGCTTTGTTGGATCTTTTCTTTCTGCCTATAACAATAGACCCCACTCTCAATGTAGAAGACAATAAGTATAAGTAAAATGCTAAGACTTATATATTGAGAGTATTTGACACTTGGTCGTTTCATGGATAGTCACTTTGGTGGAATAGCCCCCATACCCTTTTGTCATTTCTCGGGCTGGCCTTCTTAACCCCATATCCTTGTCGTAGTTGACTGTAGTCAAGTCTCTTCGGCTCTACCGTACAGTTAGTTTTAACTGTTTAGGTTTTTGCCTTGGGATCTAACTTTTAGTTGGTCTAGCTGTACTACCCTTAGGTTTCTAACCTGTTTGGATTTTACCCATGGTTTTATACTCTAGGGTTTATTCTTGGCTTTCCAACCTATTGGCTTTTGCCAATGGGTTTGTACCCTGAGTCAAGTTGATACCCTTTTGTCGTTGTCGGTTGTCGTTTCATGGACTGGTCTTCCTAGCTCTATACTATTTTGAGATAGTTGGCTGCAATCAAGTCTCTTAGGCTCTATTATATGGTTAGTTTTAACGTTAGATTTTAGCCTTGGGATCTAACTTTTAGCTGGGCCAGCGATTCCACCCTTGAGCTTCTAACTTTCTTGGCTTTTACCTATGGTTTTGTACCCCAGGGTTTACTCTTAGGTTTCTAACCTATTTGGCTTTCGTCAATGGTTTTATACCTTGAGTTTAGTCGGAACCCTTAGGTTTCTAACTTATTTGGCTTCTGCCAGTTTTTTACCCTGAGTTTAATCAACACCCTTGAGTTTCTGACCTATTTTGGCTTTTGCCAAATGATTTTATACCTTGGGTTTCCTTGATTGGTTTGGCTTGCCTGCTTTCTGTTTCAACCTTGCGGGCTTAAACGCATGCCTTTTTCAGCACCTTTGGGATTCTTTTCCCCAGTTTCACTAACTGGCTTCTAGTTTATCTGTCTGCTTCTAGATTTGCCACAATTCGAGTTCCTTGATCATTGTTACTCACCTGGCCCCCACTTGAGGAGGTTTTGTTTAAGGTATCAAATGAAAATTTTCTCAACTACATCAAGCCTTGTCATTTTCTTTTATGTCGCTTTCTTCTATCTACTCGTGTCGACTAAGTGACTTCTCTTTGCCGAGCACAATTTCTGGAGCCCGAGTCGGCTTTTCCAGGTAGCTCCTACTACTATGTGTTCTGACTTTTGCTATCGTACAGTTATCTTATCTGGTCGGCAGAAGAAACCCGGTCGACAAAATATGCCAAGTCGGCAGAATTGGCCTGGTTGGCAAAATAGCCTTGGTCGGCAGAATGGGTTTGGTCCGCGGAATAGCCCTCGTCGGCATAATAAGCTTGGTTGGCGGAAGACACTTGGTCGACAGTAGAGACCTGGTCGGCAGAGACTTGCTCGGCTGAGACCTGCTTATGCGTTGGATCTATTCATGCCCTAGAGTCTGGTCATGCCCTTGATCGGGTCATAACCGGTTATGTAGTTCACTTGTCAGGTCTTTGCAGTATCTTTGTCCTTCTGTGGACCTCGGACGGGCGTAGGTTGCCCTTTCTTTTTGTTGTTCAAGTTTTCCAAAAAAATGGGGATCTATCAATTATAGGATTTGTTGATCGTTTCTCTCGAAACCTATTTTGGAATCCATCGATTTACCTCATCCAGGATCTCTCCTGGAACTTGTCAATTTGTTTGCTTTAGAACTCATCGAGTCTAGTAGTTCTTCTTCTTCTTATGGGTTGACTTATCTTACCCAGGATTTGTCCTGGAATTTGTTGATTCGTTCATTCTGGATCCTGCCCCAAAACTTGTTGATTTGCTTTTCCCTCGGCTATCTCAGGAAAGGGCAGCCCTCGGAATCCATGTCGATTTGCTTATCCCAAGATCTCCTTAGATCCGAGCAGTTCTCGATTAATTCGTTGGTCTTTGGATGTTAGAGGGATCGATTCTAAATCTTCAGCAGGTGTTCCTCTATCTGGGGTAGGTGATTCCATGTGATGACCAGGACTCAGGTCAGCCTTTTGATTGTGTCGTTATTTAGCGAGGGTATCAAACTGGTTGTGTGATCTAATCTCATGGCATGATCTATTCCCATCCTTCTGGTGGTTAAGTGGTCACCTACTGAAGATGAACTACTGGCATGACATGTTCTCACTTCACCATGAAGACCTTGTTGTCCATCCTAGTTGATCTGATTAGGGTTCTGGGCATGTTGCTCTCCCTATCTTGAAACTTGTGGGCTTATTCTCCTTCAAAATTTCATCGCGTAAGACCCGTCCTCGGTTCGTCCCTCTTATTGGATGACAATTATAGTCGGAACGACGTTGATCTCTCCAGAGTTCATATTGTTGGCTTTTAGATCTTAGTCGTTCCCACAGACGACGCCAATTATTGATGCAGATATTTGGCTCCTTGGGATTCCTTCAAATTTGCACCAATCTTCTAGAATACTAAGGATCGACATGACCTACAAAACTAAAATAACATTAAGATCGGTGTGGCTCCTGCCACACGGGCTCCGACGCTTAAGTTAGTATCAAAGTAGTCGAGAGTAGAGAGGAGGGTATTTAGGCGTACCTTTAGGGTTTGACTGACTTCCCTATTTATAGAAGTTGAATCCTGATCTCTCCAGGGATTGTGGAATTCGAATCTTGATACATCTAGGAAATCTAGGCCAACGTATCTTGTTATGGCCTGTCATCAGTTCAAGAGCTGGGATGCGATGGGCTCGGGCTAACATGCATCGCAATCGAGTCGGGTCTTTTGGAGTTCTCGATCGGGGGGCCGAGAACTGCTCGGCGTCGAGCCCTAGTCGACCGGGTGGCCGACTTGGGTTGCCGACCACCGGCCCCCTTTCTGGTTTGTGCCTTTTTTTGGCTCTTTCCCAGTCTTCTCTCACTTTGTTGGATCTTCTCTTTCTGCCTATAACAAATATAGTTTTTAGTTGGTTAATTATTTATGTGAATTAGAAAGATGTTTGAAAAGGTGTAAATTTGATTGGAAAAGTTGAATTCACCGTTGATTTAGAAATATGTTTGGAAATTATGTAGATTTCAATTTAAAAAGAAAATAGGTAAAATTAGATAAAAATTGAAAAGTAGTTTGAGTGAGTTAGAAATAGTCTGGAAAGTGTGTATATTTGATTGAAAAAGTTGAAGAACAAAATTAAAAAGTAAAGGAATCCATGAAAAAAAGATCAAAATCAAGACATGAAATCATAATGATTATGCAAATCTACTCAGGAAAAAAAATATTAGATGTCACCAAATGAATTAGACTAAAACGTGTATCATCATGTTCATTTTTAAGTATCATTGATTAGATAATTAATATTTCCATTCGAGAAAATAGAAAAAAAAAGTAGATGAATCAAAACATCAAAATATTATTTAAATTAGTCCATAAAAGTTCTATTGTAACTTGATTGTGAAATATAGATATAGGAAAGAGACATAAAATATTATTGTGATTTGATTATAACTTAATACTTATAATTAAGACCCAAATATTATATTAATTTTATAATTTTAAACATATATATATACCAAATATAGACGTAGAAAAAAAGAAAGTTAAAAAACACATTTGGTCCCCGTACAAAGTAACAATTTAGTCTCTGAACTTTAACTTGTAACGATTTAGTCCCTGTACCTTCCCTAAAGTAACAATTTAGTCCCTAAACCTTAACTTGTAACGATTTAATCCCTGTAGTTTAAAATTTGTAACAATTTAGTCCTTATCGTAAAAATTTTTATTAAAATTAAGTGTCAAATTTTATTATATAACAATTTAATCTTTCTAATTCATAAACATATTTGGTCCCGCTTTAGTTTATCAATCTATACATGCGAGAAACTTAACAAAAAAAATTTCACGATAAGGACTAAATCGTTACCAACTTTAAATTACAAGGATTAAATTGTTACATATTAAAGTTCAAAGACTAAATTGTTACCAATTTGAAAGTACATGGACTAAATCGTTACAAACTAAAGTTTAGGGACTAAATTGTTACTTTAGCAAAAGTACAGGGACTAGAAGTGTTTTTTAACAAAAAAGAATTAGAAAATCACCTAATTTTAATTAATATATACTCATAAAAGAAATAAATAACTAAAAAAAAATAGAGAAAAAGTTTTTTTTTAGTATCCAGAGAATAAGTTGAATGTGAAGAAATAGAACAGATAGTAAAAGAAGAATGAGTGAGGAATAGGTTGTTCCTCGACAGGTTGTTACCTCAAACTGAAATTAATAAAATAAAAAAAACTTAAAAAGGAAAAAGAAATAGGAAAATTTAGGGTCTGGTTGTAAACTCGAGTTCTATTTTTGCTTTCAGTGGATTCAGTGAATACGTGTTTGGCAAGGTTTAGGATATTCATTTTTTAAAACTATTTTCAGATTCTATGATCCAAATAGTATAAATTTTGAAAACAATTTTTTTATGTTTTCAATGCTTTCAAATTTAGATAGAGTTACTGTAGCTATCGAGGATTTCCTTATCTTATTTGATGGTGATGTTATCAATCTAGCTACACTGCAGAGCAGTTCGATTATTGTTAATGGCGCGCAATTCATGCTACATCTAGGAGGAATTTCTTTGCATCTTACACATCTGATGATTTCGACAGTGTAGGATGTGTAATGATGGATCAGCAAAATTCGTTGGTACTGGTGATGTGCAGTTGGAGACCAAGGATACTACGTAGGTTTTGAAGAATGTGAAACATATCCTTGATATTTGCATGAATTTAATCTCCACAGGTAAACTTGATGATGAAGGTTTCTACTATTGGCTTTTTTGCTCTTAATCTCGGTTAATTAATTTAATTAATTAATGTTTTGATGATAACAAACACACTTAGTATTAATTGTTTTTGGTGTATAAGAATTATTGTTATAAAACATAAATTTATTATGAGTTTCAATAATATTATATGATTTATATTTTTTTAGTGATAATTTTAGTGTTTTAAAGTGTCCACAGCGTAGAGCTCGATATGACGATTTCAACGAATTTTGAATTACCCAAATCGGAGCTCAATAAAAAAATTATGATCGAAAGAAGTTGAAAGGAAAAATACACTTGACGTTGATGCGGCGGCTGAATCATACGAGCATACCATCGAAAAGTTGACATGTGTCAAAAAGTATTATTAAAAAAAAGAGAAAAAAAAGAGAGAAAAGAGATGAAAAATAAAAAGGAAAATTAAAAAAATATTATATATGTATATAAGTTACAATGGTAACTTGAAGAAAAAAAGAAAAAAAAAGTTTGGGTCAGGTGGCAGTGGCAGTGGAGAGTTTGAAAAATAAAATAAAATTACTTCACCGAGCCGTTGGATATATATATGTATATATGTATAATTTTATTATTATTATTATTATTTTATTCAATCTCTTCATGTTTTTCTCTCCAAAATTTCAATGTTCTTATAATTTCTTTTGAGAGAGATTTTATTTGAGAGATATTTGTGCTTCCAATTTTATTTCTCTTAGCCAAATTGAGGGTCTTATTTGAAAGAAATTTGCTTACAAATTTGTGAGCAAAAGATTTGTATACCCACTCTTTGAGAGAATTTGTAAGTTTGTTCTTAAATTTCCATATCCTTTGTAAGGGTTGCTCTTTAGCCCGAAAAAGAGCGTTGCAACGGTTTGATCCTAAACCGTAGAAAGGATCGAGTTTCTTCTTACTCCCAGAAAAAGAAGACTTTGTACCGGTTTGACTCCTATCGTGGAAAGAGTCAAGTTTCCTAGTGGAACACCCAAGAGGAGCTTGGTAAGTGGAGTAGGCCGGTGTTGCCGAACCATTATAAAATTTTCGGTGTCATTTTCTCTAACCTTGTTCTATTTAATTTTTGCAATTAATTTTCTTTATTACAATTGCATGAAATCAATTGTTTGAATTTGTTATTCATGTTTATGGTCAATATTTATATTTGAATTATTTGGGTGGTGAAATTAATTAGGGTGCTTGTATTTTTAATTTTTTGTTTAATTTTGTGTTAAAATCATTTGTTCATAAAAAGTTTACTTATTTGTTTAAATTGAGCCCACCGTGTTAAAAATTTTAACAAGTTTAATTAAACTCTATTCACCCCCCTTTAGGGTTGTCATACCGATTCAACATCTACAATACCTTCTACAATGGCAAATGGAAGCTTACTATGGACTCAATGATTGTAGTTAAGGGAGAGAAGTGTTCCTTATTGTATTTGATGCAAACAATTGTTATTGATTCTGCAATAAATACAGTGAATGATGAAAAAAGTGTTGAACTTTGGCGTAAGAGACTAGGTCATATTAGTATGAAAGGATTGATGATTGGCCTAGAAGAACCATCTTTTTGGTATAAAGAATGCACTTTGAAAAGATGTGCTCATTGCTTAGCTGGGAAGCAAATTAGAGTTTTCTTTAAGGCATCTCAATACTCAAGGAAGTCAAATATACTTGACTTGGTATATTCTGATGTATGTCGTCCAATGAAGGAAACAAAAATACTTGGAGGTTCCTCATATTTTGTGACATTTATAAACGATCATTCAAGGAAAACTTGGGTCTATATGTTGAAGACAAAGGATCAAGTGTTGCAAGTGTTTAAACGGTTTCATGCCCTTGTTGAAAGAGAAATTGGTAAGAAGTTGAAATGCATCATGACTGACAATGGAAGGTGAGTATTGTGTATCTTTGATGACTATTGGAGAAATCGTGGTATTCGACATCAAAAGATAACTCTGAAGACTCCTCAGTTGAATGGGCTAGTTAAGAGAATGAATAGAACACTAGTTGAGCCAATGAGATGTTTGTTTTCACAATCACACTTGTCGACAACGTTTTGGGGTGAAGCAATAAGCACAGTTGTGCATGTTTTGAATCTCACACCATGTGTTCTTTTGAATTTTGAAGTTCCGGACAAAATTTGGTTAGATAAGGAGATATCCTATAATCACCTGTGTGTCTTTGAGTGTAAAGCTTTCGTACATGTCCCAAAAGATGAGAGATCGAAGCTTGATGCAAAGACAAGATCATGTGTGTTCCTTGGCTATGGCCAAGATGAGTTCGGTTATAAACTGTATGATCCAGTATAGAAGAAGCTCATAAGAAGTCGGGATTTTGTATTTGTTGAAGACCAGACCATACAAGATATTGAGAAGACAGATAAAATAGAGTTTCTGCACAGTGATGATTTGATTGACTTGGATTCAGTTCCTTTGACACAAGCTTCTACACAGACTGAGAATGAGATTCAGGATGATCAGTTTGATGGTACAGATGAGGTAGAGGGTCCAGAACAGGTTAAGGTTGAAGATGATGTTCATAAACAGTTGTCGAAAATGAAAGTTCCTACAGAGGTTCCTACAGATGTTTCACTTAAGAGATCTACCAAACATCGACGTTCTTCCACATGGTATCCTATTGATGAGTATATGTTACTGACTGATAGGAGGGAGCCTGAGAGTTATGAGGAGGCCATGGAAGATGATCACAAAAAAGAGTGGATTGATGCAATGAAAGATGAAATGAAATCATTGAATGAAAACTGCAATTCTTCAATCTTTGTATCAGTTCGTACTTTTTACCTTGTCAAGTTGCCTAAAGGGAAAACCGCACTGAAAAATAAGTGTGTTTATTGAGTGAAACAAAAACACACCTCACGACCGCATTACAAAGCAAGACTAGTTGTCAAAGGGTTCAGTTAGAAGAAAGGTGTTGACTTTGATGAATTTTTTGCTCATTTTGTGAAGATGTCTTCTATACGTGTAGTTATACATTTGGCAGCGAGCCTTGACTTGGAGAGTTATGAGGAGGCCATGGAAGATGAGCACAAAAGAGAGTGGATTGATGCAATGAAAGATGAAATGAAATCATTGAATGAAAACCATACTTGTTTACCTTGTCAAGATGCCTAATGGGAAAACTGCATTGAAAAATAAGTGTGTTTATTGAGTGAAACAAGAACACACCTCATGACCGCATTACAAAGCGAGACTAGTTGTCAAAGGGTTCAGTTAGAAGAAAGGTGTTGACTTTGATGAAATTTTTGCTCCTGTTGTGTGTCTTCTATACGTGTAGTTATGGGTTTGGCAGCGAGCCTTGACTTGGAGGTTGAGCAGATCGATGTCAAGATTGCATCTTTGGATGGTGATTTAGATAAAGAAATTTATATAGAACAGCCAGAGGGATTTAAGGAGAAAGGCAAGGAGAATCTTGTGAGCATATTGAATAAAAGTTTTAATGGGTTGAAACAGGCACCGAAACAGTGTTACAAGAAGTTTGAGTCAATTATGGGTAGGAAGGCTTCAAAAAGACTACTTCCGATCATTGCGTATTTGTGCAGAAGTTTTTTGATAATGACTTTATTATATTGTTGCTTTATGTTGACGACATCTTAATTGTTGGCAGGAATATTTCAAAAATTTATACGTTGAAGAAACAGTTGAGCAAATCCTTTGTCATGAAGGATTTGGGGTTGCGAAGAAGATTCTTGGAATTCGTATAGCATGAGATAGAGCATCCAATAAACTATATATGTCTCAGGAGCATTACATAGAGAAGCTGCTTGAAAGATTCAATACGAGCAAAGCTAAATTAGTAACTTCTCCTCTATCCAATCACTTTAAATTGAGTAACAAGCAGAGTCCTTCTATAGATAAAGAGAAGGAAGAGATGAGCAAAGTTCTATATGCTTCAATAGTTGGGATATTGCCCATGTTGATGGTGTTGTCAGTCGTTTTATGTCAAATCTGGGAAAACATAGGTGGGAGGCAGTCAAGTGGATCATGAGAAATTTGTGGGGTACTTCCAGTTTGAAGCTCACTTTTGAAAGTGGAAAACAACATTTGTTATACTCTTACATCCGCAGCTCTGAAGTGGACAATATCACATGACAAATATTTGATATGCTACCTACTAGATTAGTAGCTCCAAACAAACACAAAAGTTTAGTTGATATACCTTTACGCAGTGGCATAATCGGGTCAGTTCGGCTCGATTTTAGAGCCAAATCGAATATGAACTAATTAAAAAATTGTAAAATAATAAAAAATCGAAACCGAAACATTAGAAGCCAACACCGAACCGATAAACTGCGGTTTATCGATTCGGTTACGCGAGTTAACCTATTAATGTGTTGGATATTTACGGTTCAACTTTCAAAGCCGTCGGAAGTCCGTCTTGCCTACTGGATATGGTGTAGGTGGTTGCCGGCCAGCGATTAGTTCTAAAAAAGATGAAAGTGAGAGGAAGCCCAAAAGGAAAGTGGAAAAGAACGGGGAGATGGGGTGAGTTGGTGACGAAGATAAGGGCAGTGGGGCGACCCTAAACCCTACATGGTTATGCTGTCGTTGTGACTTGGAGTCTGCTCGTCGGGGGAGAAAAAGGCAGAGGAGAGAAGAGGAGGGATCGAAGTTCCACCACGGTTGAAGGGAGAAAATGAAAAAGACAATGGTGAAAATGAAGGTGGAGAAGTTGATGTTAAAAGATGGAGATAATGATAATACTAGATTTTATTTTTCTTTGGAAAAAATTGATAAGACATAATTTTTGAAGTTGGAATATTGGGAGTTGGGATGAAATAGAAATAAAAGATTTTTCAAAATAAAAGAAAAGGAAACAAATACTTCACGTGACTATAGTATAAAATAATAAAAATATATATATTAATATATTTGGTTCGTCTCGGTTTAATGTACAGATTTTTATTTCCAAACCGAGACCAAATAGAATATTTCGATTTTAGAAATATTATGAACCAAAATATTCAATAACCTACCAAAATCAGCTCATTTCGGTTCGGTTTGTCGATTTTACTAGTTTCGTTGGCTTTGTTGCACACCCCTACCTCTACGGTTGAAGGAAATGAATATACTCCTTGGTTCAGAATCAAATGACGTACGTTTTGTAGGAATAGTAGGGATGGATGGTATTGACAAGACAACTATTGTTGAAGTTCTTTATGACAAAATTGCACCCGAGTTTATGGACAATGGCTGCTTTCTTCGTATTTTTTATTGCAATTTAGTCTTATTGCAACATCAACTAATTTCTCTCTTTTTTTTTAAAAAAGGACATTAAATATCATTTGCGTGGTAGAAAATTTTTTATTATTCTTGGAGTAAAGGAAAAAAAATCAATTAGAAAAGTTAGCTGGAAGTCCAAATTGGTATGATCCAAGGAGTCAAGTCATCATTACTATTAGAAATAGAGATATTCTTGGTCAACCTGTCAATGAGAGAATACAATGTAGATTTACTTTGCCATTAGAGTGACTTTGTTACAGTTATGCAAACATGCATTTGGAGACGACCCTTTTGATGAGAATTTTATGGATCTGGTTAACTTTGATTAAAATTGGATACTCTTTATATAATCAAGTTATATATATGTATATGTATGTATGTATATATGTATACATATATATATATACTATTGGTATGTATGTGTATATGTATGTGCACATACATACATGTATATGTATATATAGATATATATGTATGTGTATATATATGTATGTGTACGACTGGTTTCCATTCGACGATAGGCCTGGTCAACCTCCTGGCGAGTAGTTGGCCGAGAGATTCCTTTCTTCAAAATCAAAATATTTCCTTACAAATTTAATAAGAACTAAGGTTGATCGAATAATTAGAGAGGATAATAAAACAATTAGAGATATAACATATATGGATTAAGAATCAAAGCATACCACTGAAGGATTATCAGTTATGTTTTCCCCATTTCTCCCTCCTAAAAGAAGACTACTCCATAGAAAGAAAGATGTGAAAAAGTTTTTTTTTTTTTTTTAGAGAAGGCTCTGATACCATTACTGTTCAAGGCTTATGAGTATACTTATAGTGTCATCCGACATCAATAAGTCTCTAGCTAAGACAAATGAATACAAACAAAGATGATAAGAATACTGGCCGACAGGACAAGTCCTTGACTGACATCTTATATCTTTGGAATCTACTTAATGAAAAGTAAAGATAAGGCTGACTCACAAGCATGGCCGACAAGAAATCTTATATTTGAAAAAGAAATAAAGTAAAGCTAAAGCTAGAAAAGCAGAAAAGAAACTGAAATAATTACAAACTGACAAACGATTTTACAAAAGCAAAGTAAAGATAGATTCTGCATTATCTTCATATCTTTCTACTCCGTCTTTAGTTAGACAGCTTGATGACGTCACCTAGCTTCTCTTAGGTTTTTCACACGGTCGTTAGACAATAATTTCTAGGTAATCACTCCTCCGAGATTAAGGATGAAGAACTGTAGACTTACAAATGGCTATTTATGCCTACGGTTGTCGCCATACATCCTATCGCCGAAGCATCCATCTGAGTAACTCTAGACTTTTCTTGAGAATCGCGACTCTCCGTGATAAACACTGCGAAATTTGTGGTCTTAGTCAGCTACCACCCTGTTGAAGCTATCTCCGTCATGCCCCCGTCTTATCGAGGATTCACATAATCAACGAGATAATATAGAAGGAAAAAACAGCTACCAAGTGGTCACTGAAAAATATACACTTTTTTTTTAATATTAACCCGAAGATCACACCTTAGTAAGGTTGTGTATCTAAGAAAGGGTCGTTGACATCTACATTGTAGAGAGGATCAGGTACATCGCCAACTGATGAGTATAGTTATAGTGCCATCCGACATCAGTTAAGTCTCTAGCCAAGACAAATGAATACAAACAAAGACAATGGATGAATCCAAGGTAAAATCCACAGAAGTCGTTGGAATAAAAACATCCAACATCAGCTGAATTATTCAAACAAGGTTCTAACCACTATGTCGCAAGTGATTAACAGGATAGAAAAGTCTGATCAAGCCATGCTTACGACACCTTCCTCTTCCAAATTTCCTCCTATGGACATCACAAGACCTTTATTTCAGCCTTACGAGTTTCAAATCAGAGAAATAAAAGGAAAAAATTCATCAGAAGATCTTCTCGAAAAGATCAATTCTCAATTGGAGAGGCTGTCCATCTCCTCAACGTCCAAGGTGATCAATGCCTTAAGGCAAGAAAACACTGACGATATCATCAGTGATATCCAGAAAATGGATATCCAAAGTAATCAAATTGCTCCATTGAAGCACGACTACAGACGTTTCTCTCCATCTGTGATCTAGCTTACGATGATTGGGAACATGCAAGAAACGCATATAACAGTTTCTCAATTGTGCAATGGAACATTGATGGATATACAGAATATCAATGTCTGATATTATTTGAAGAAATGATGCTATGCGGAAATGCTTACACTACAATTGGGAAGATGTCCCCCAAGAACACCGCAATAGCTATTATGAATGGGTTTGTCGGCATTCTTCGAAGTTGGTGGGATAATCACCTCAATCAAGGTCAGCGACATGCTATCATCAATGCAAAGAAAGTAAAGGATGAAGTTGGAGATGTATCAAACCCAACTAATGTCCCTCCTTCGGAAGAAGTAGAAGACGGTGTTAATGTCCTCTTTTACACCCTTGTCAAATACTTCTGTGCAACAATCGAGAACCAGAGGCTCAAGAATGACGAAGCTCTAGAGCGTCTGACTTGCAAATCAATAACGGACTATAAATGGTACAAAGATACTTATCTGGTACGTCTATATCAAAGAACAGACTGCAATTTACCAGTCTATAAACTAACTTTTTTCCAAGGACTTCCAAAGTATGTCCGATAAAAATTTCAAGAAATGATGAGAGTCAACAGACAAATCGACTGGGAATCTCTAACGTTTGGGGATATCAACAACATTGTCCCAGCCATATGTCTTCAAATGTGCAAAGATTTGAAGAATCAAAGAAAAATTGCTAAAAACCCCTCTAATAGAAAGAAGTTAAAGGCTTTTTACAAGCAATACAGTCATGATATTTCATCACCTTCCACTCATCGGAAGAAGAAGCAGATGACTAATCATAGATATCAAAAATACCGCGACAACAAGTACAAAAGAAGTTCCAAAAGAGGCAAGTTTCCACAAGAGATAGATCCTATCATCAGATGCCAAAGAGGCAACGTAATAAGTATTAAATCAAGTGTACAAATGCAACAAAAAAGGGCACTTCGCTAACAAATGCCCAATGAAGCAGAAAGTCAACGAGATTGAAGCTGACAATCTCAAGATGACTTCTCAAGAATCTGACAACGAGTCAGAATCGAACCATGGAAGCTCTAGCAAGTTATCTGATTTTATTCACGTAATCGAAGACTTTTTCCTCAGAATTTAAGAGTTCCTCTTTTGAGTCCGAAGATGATGGTCCAAAGTCGTGCAAAGTTACGTGCTACTTCAATACGATAAATATGCTCACAAGTGAGCAACAAACTCTTTATGACTTGACTCAAAAGATAAACGAGCTAGAGCTACAAAAGAGCATACTACTGACATTCCTGCTAGCATAGAGAAAAATCTTCAAAAGAAAGAAGTGCAGATAACAACTTCTTTTGTTGATATTCTAAACCGCATAAAACAGGAAGTTAAGAAGCCAGCAACGGTTCAAGACTTGCAAGGAGAAATAAAACTCCTCAAGCAAGAATTACGAGAAGACCATTCAAAACTTCAGGGCCTATAAACTGTAGTAGAATTACTACAGTAAGAGCAATCGGCCGAGTCGATGGTGATGACCTCTATTCAAGATGATGTTTTCGTAACCTATAACGGTGAAGGCAAGACGTCCAACAATCTTGAAGAAGAAAATCAAGGTCAAACCAATTATATTAATCAAGTAAGGAATCAGAAGTGGCATTGTATAAGCATTATCAAAGTCAGTGATTATAAGATCAAAGCTAGAGCTTTATTCGATTATGGTGCATATCAGAACTGCACTAATGAAGGCATCATTCCTACAGTCTATTTCGAGAAAACGACTGAGGAACTCCATGGAGCTGATGGAAGAAAGCTCGGTGTAAATTACAAGCTCTCTAAAGTCCACATTTGTAATGGAAACATGTGCTTTGTCAACACGTTCCTCCTGGTGAAGAATTTAAGACAAGAAGTTATCCTAGGTACACCTTTCATGACTCAACTATATCCCTTTACCATATCGGAAAGAGGATTAGAGACTGTCAAATTTGGACAAACAATTCTCTTTGAGTTTCTCTATCCAGTTACTCCTAGAGAAATTGATTTAGTTCAACAATCCATAAACAACATCCAAAGGAAACAACGACAGATTGATTTCCTCCGAGAAGAGATCAAGTCACATACAGTTTCAGACTGTGAGAGACCAGACATCAAGAGAAAAGTTCTAGACCTTTAGAAGAAGATAGAATCTGGAATTTGTTCATCTATTCCCACGGCATTTTGGGATAGGAAGAAGCATGTGGTTAATCTATCATATGTAAAAGACTTCAATGAGGCCCAAATTCCTACCAAGTCCAGGCCCATTCAAATAAATTCAGACTTGCTAAACTTTTGCAAGACTGAGATCAACGATCTACTAAAAAATGGTCTAATAAGGCCATAAAGAAACCCATGGTCATGTGCAGCCTTTTATGTCAATAATCAGGCCAAAAAAGAAAGAGGAATACCTCGGCTTGTTATCAATTACAAGCCCGTGAACAAAGTTTTAGAATAGATGAGGTATCCCATTCCAAACCGTAAAGACCTGCTAAAACGGATTTCTGCTGCGAACGTTTTCTCAGAGTTCGATATGAAATCAGGATTTTGGCAAATCCAAATTCATGAAGCGAATAGGTATAAAACTGCCTTCAATGTCCCTTTTGGACAATACGAATGGAACGTTATGCCTTTTGGGCTAAAGAACGTTCCATATGAATTTCAAAAGATCATGAATGATCTATTCAACAAATATCAATACTTCACAATAGTTTATATTGATGATGTTTTGGTATTCTCAAACACAGTAGAACAACATTTCAAACCCTTAAATATGTTATACAACATCATAAAGACAAATGGTTTGGTTGCTTCTCAACTAAAGATTAAGCTATTCCAGACCAAGATAAGATATCTTGGCTATGACATTCATTAGGGGATCATAAAAAATAATCCACATTCGTGTAAAGACGAGCATACTCGAGTAGTCAGGAGACTAAAGCAACTAGCGAAGGGAATTCCATGCCTATCCCTAGTTGATCAAAAAGCAAAGCTCATTGTGGAAACTGATGCATCGGACATAGAATATGGAGGAATCCTCAAACAATCAAAAGACAACAAAGAAGTTGTTATCAGATATCACTCAGGAGTCGGGAACAGTGCTCAAAAGAATTATTCAACAGTGAAAAAAGAGGTGCTTACAATCGTCCTTTACGTTCATAAATTTTAGGGAGAACTTATCAACAAAGATTTCACCATAAGAAGAGATTCAAAAGCCTCAAAATACATCTTTCAAAAAGATGTAAAGAATCTTGTGTCAAAGTAAATCTTTGCAAGGTGGCAAGCTATACTATCTTGCTTTGATTTCACAACCTTGCCTATAAAAGGCAGCGAAAATTCATTGGCGGATTACCTCTCTTGGGAGTTTCTCACTACCTTAGAGAAATATAAATCCTTCTCTCCTGCAGAAAACAAAGAAAAGAAGGATGGAAACTAGCCCTCCGGGCAGGCCACCAGGAAGGCCTCTGTGCCTTCCCCTCCTTCGGTTGTCTCTTCAAAGGCATCAACCTCTCAAAAGGGTAAAAAACCTGTCTTATCATCAATTGAGGCAGCACCTATTCACATGAGTGTGGATCTCTATTCAATGGACTTCGAGTCCATACCTTCTTCAAGACATTCCCGGCAAAGGGGAATAAAAATAGAGCAGCCACATCCTCCTTTACCATCATCAAGTCTACTGAGACCAACAGTCTCAGGCCCTTTAAAATGAAAACACCCAGAAAAACAGGCGAGACGTTTAACAGGGAATGTAATGCTTCAGGCCCAGGATTCGGAATCCGGGGCCTGGGGCGTTATAGAATGGTATGAGAGCAGAGCCTCTCCCAGTAAGATGTGGTTTGGGGACGAACCAAGGCGGAAGCTGGTGGGAATATGACGCTCGACTAGAGATGAGTGGTACATGAATGAACTGATACCACATCCAAATGAGAGGGATCCTAAGATTATGGAAGAATGGTCAAGAAAGGCTTAAAACAATTGATAGTCACTACCTATACCAACAAGGTGCACCTTCCTTTTCAGTGGCTCAATCGTAAGAACTCTAAAGTTAAGTGTGCTTGACTTGGAGCAATAAAGCATGCTGGAAGGACAATACTCTACGAATTCATCCTCCTTGACACAAAGTTAGTTGAGATTATTCATACACCTGGATCAAAATGATTCGACAAAAAAATTATTTTTTGAAAAATGAAAATTCAAAAGGTCCTGACTCTGTCTCACTGGCATGAAGGACTGCACACACCCAGATCATTTACGAGAAAATCCGTTCCTCAAACATATTCATACAGAGAGTATATAAGAGCTTGGTATAACAATTTTTGGTATCAAGCTTACAACCATTCTTGGTTTATTATATTTTGTAAGAATGCTTACAAAATGAATTTTCCATTATGGTTACAGTCATGGTGGACCAAATTCGGTCTCTCTAGGGAAATTTTTCCCTTACCAATTCAAAAATCATTTCATTTTTTCGAGGTGAATATTTATGGACCCCATATCTATTACGTTCCGTTTTGCATTATATTTCCAAATCCCTTGGATTTTATGCTGGAACTTTAAATTGAGGAAATCTGGAAATTTCAAAGCCTTGACTAATGCAATACATATCAAATGGTGGGATAAGTTTCAATACGACCACCTACAAGAAGAAAACTTGAAGGTATGGTTTGAAACGAACGTCCACCTTCAAAACATGAAGCGAAAATAGCATGAAGAACACGCTCTTTTACGAAACGACATCATATCTGCCCTTGCAAGAACCAGCTCGACGGTAAAATTCAACACCCTCATCTAGCGCGAGGCTAATCGTCTTTCAGATAACGATAGAAGCAAACGCATCACCATTTCATCAACATTTTCATCAGTCGGCGATGTAACTGATCCTCTCAACGATGTAGATATCAATGACCATTTCTTAGATACACAACCTTACTAAGGTGTGATCTTCGGGTCAATATTTTCAATAAAAAAAAATTGTATATTTTTCAGCGACCACTTGGTAGCTGTTTTTTCCTTCTGTATTATCTCGTTGATTCTGTGAATCGATGCCATCGGTGGAGTGGGCTTTGTTTTTTAATAATGTAAAAAAAAAACAAAAAACAA
>NW_019104506.1:218282-232039 GCF_001995035.1 Momordica charantia
TTAGGAATGTGTTGGGTTTTTTGGACTTTTTTGGTATGACTTTTTTGGTATGACTTTTTTTGAAGTTATATTTTTTATCATTGTTTTGTACTATTATATGTTATTTATTGGTTGTACAAAAATTTGACTATTTTTTACTTATTTGGATTTGTGGATTTTTGTTTGTTAGTAATGTGCTGAGTAATATTTTTATTCTTTTGTAGTGGATCGTTTTGATAATTATCATGTTTTTGTATTATTAGTTTTTAATTATTTCGTTTTTAACTATTTTGTACCGTTCTAGGTTAAAGATTTAGACTCATAAATCAAGTTGACCAAATATGTTATTATCTAGTGATAATATTGTGGTAATTGAACCTGGAAATGATGGAGATACTGATATTGAAGTTGAAGTTGATGAGTTGTTTGGAACGGAATTGTGCATGAATGCCCCAAAAAACAACCCTCCTGCATGTCAAAACGAAGAAATACCTTCAGATATATTCACACAAATAGATTTTGAGACAATTGATTCTATATGTGAAGAAGGGTCAACGTTGGCGGAAGGGTTAATGTTTGTAGAAAATGATTTTAATGATATATATAAAGGTAGGAAGTTTGTGACAAAAAAAGATGTACAGCTTGCAGTAAAAAAATATTGTGTTGCACAACATTGCCAAATATTTGTGGCAGAATCAAACCAAGATATTTGGTATGTGAAATGCAAACAATGGAATTAAGGTTGCAAGTGGAGACTTCATGCTAGTAGACGTAAAACCCACGGAATGTTTGAAATCACGATACTTGAGAAACTTCATTCATGTTTATATTCGGAGGTCACACAGGATCACGCACAATTGGATTCAGATTTAATATGTAACGAAATTCAAAATATTATACGACGTGATCCTAGTACATCATTCATCCTAATCCGAATTTAGTAAGAGAGCATGATCGTCCAAAGACCACGCACATTCACAATGAGATGGATTGGCGGTAGGCAAGAACAAATATTCATTGTGGACTATGTAAGGGTCAAAGGCACAACAAACGCACTTGTCCAACTCGTAATTCGAGCGCCTCTTCTTCTAGGCACATGGATAGATAAGGTCTTTTTTTTTTCAACTTCCCATAATTATTAGTGATATTTCATTAATATTGAATTTGATTATATTATTTTATACTTACAGGTGGAAGCATATGGGATTACGTGATTCTCACTATCAACATGGAATGTTTTGAGTGTTTTGACTATTAGCGTATAACATGTTTGTAGTATGTTATATTGTTTGTGATTAGACTATTAGCTATAACATGTCTGTATTATGTCATATTGCTTGGAGTGTTTGGACTAGATTAATGTATAACATGTTTGGACTATGTTATTTATATTTAATTATGCATGACAACTTGTAATATATTCATTGTTTGTTATATTCAGCATTAAATATAGATCCAGGACCTATAGATCCGACCCAATTATATTTACAACGTACACATCGGTCACAAGATATATGGGATACTGGATCTACGGTAATTATAAATTGTCGACAACGAGAGACTGTAGTTTGTCGCAACATTACTTTAGATCCACGTATGATTCCATATTTACAACAATCTGGCTTTTATGGAGTCGCTCAAATAGGATTCATACAGTTAGACTGGCATCTTATCACAGCTTTAGTTGAGCGGTGGAGGCAAAGAAACACGTTCATTTCATATGCATGGTGGAGAGTTAACCATTACATTACAGGATGTTGCAATTTCGTTTGGGCTACCAATTGATGGAGAGCCCATTACTGGATCTTTGCAATACAATTGGATTATGATGTGTGAGGATTTACTAGGAGTCTGACCTACTCAACTTAAGGGGTCTAGATTGAATATTCCATAGTTAGCATCGCAATTCACAGAATTGCCACAAGATGCTGATGAAATTACAATACAGAGATATACTAGAGCGTACATTATGCAGCTTATAGGAGGGTTTCTATTTGTTGATAAGTCTAACACATTTGTGCATCTCATGTTTCTTCCTCTCCTAACGGATTTTGAGACAGCTGGACAGTTTTCCTGGGGTAGTGCATGTCTTGCATGGTTGTATCGAGAATTGTGTCGAGCTAGTCGATCTTATGCTTTAGAAATAGTAGGACCACTGATACTTTTGCAAGTATGGGCTTGGGATAGATTTCCCGTCATTGCTCCACAACACCATTTTTTCCTATATTATTTACTCAAAATTTATATAATAAATTATATGTTATATATTTAAAACCCATTCATTTCATAAACTTGTAGATGGAATGGAGTTTTTATTGCTTCTAAGCAATCCACAAATATATTGATCTAATATCCCATATGTTTTAATCTACTTATGCCAGTCAGGTAAAATTTGTATTTTATTTACTACTTATGAAAAAAATAAATATCTATGTTATTAATACATTCATTATTAATCCCAGATTAATTGGGAACCATATACTCCTGATATTATGACTTTATTGCCCGAATATTGTCATAATGGTAGAGATATATGGTTAACTGCAAGTCCTCTTATATGTTTTCATATTATCGAGTTTCATCAACCAAATCAGGTCTTGCGACAATTTGGGCTAAGACAAACTATTCTATCATATTGTGATACGGACTCGCAATTACATAAAGTAGACTTGCGAGGAAAGCATGATCATGATAGGCGACACCAGCATCCAGCATATATAACAATGTGACGTCAACGTCGTGACCGATGTGTAACTGGTGATGTAACAGATAGGGCGGCTGCCTTAATTGAGTATTTAGATTGGTATAGTTCTGTCATGAGAAAATACATTACATATGAAAGTGCTTTTTACGGTCACACGGTGAGTATTACATTTCATAAATTAATTAATTATGATATTAATTTAAATTTATATGCTTCTATTTTTTTTTTGTAGAATTTTTTTGTCAATGAAGTACAAAACATTGAAGTAGAACATAATATACCGCAATTGGGTTCTTTATGTGAGAACTTCATTCAAAGCACCAACATTCGGGAGGGCACTAGTAGACCAGTTTCTTCCAACTTTGAGAGGAGACACGCTCGTCGTAGACGCCAACCACCCGATGATAATATTCAAGATCCAGAGCCTCCAATAGTTGAAGATCAGATTCCAACTACTCCAGTTCAGTCAGATTTTATTATGATTCCTACACCTGCAGTTCATATGGATATCGCATCAAGTTCAATTCATCCACAACTATCACCTATTGAGGTAACGCAGTAAGATATCGATAATATAATTCATCATCYAGCATCACATATTGATAGGCCTCAACCTCGTCGTGGAGGTCGTCAGAGAAGACAACGACCATGTGGTACGTAAGTTCTAATCTATATTTTGTAATGTTTATTTTTCAATCAACTCGTGTAATGAACTGAATTAATGGATTTGAATTTAGTTTATAATTGAACTTAAATTTTTAAGTCCACATTTCCGAATTGTGTTGGTAAAATTGTTCATAGTTTAAAAGAGATAAATTTTTTTTTTTAAAAAAAGGTTAACTCGTGTACATCGTACACGATTTACCCTAAAGCGTGTACAATGTACACGATTATTTCACGCCATCTTCCACGTGTAAAACGTGTACATTGTACACGAGTTTGGACTTTGACCAAAACAACCCTACTTTTGTCAATACTTTTGAAATGAACCCTATTTAAGACTTTTATTATTTTATTTACATTTTTTTATTTTATTTTGTAATTTACATTAAATTTGTAATTTCTTTTTTAATTTATATTATTTGAAAAATTTCCCCTCGGTGGAGTTCATGACGACTGGTTTCCACTCCACGATAGGCCTGGTCAACCTCTTAATGAGTAGTCGGCCGAAAGATTCCCTTCTTCGAAATCAAAAGTAGGTTGAGAAGTAACAACAATTTAATAACTTATTCAAAAGAAAAAACATCAATTTAATAACACATCAACTTTGCATTGACAAAATTTAACATATGTGTCTATGAAAGTACTTGTTGAAAATTTATGATACTTCCAAAGTAAATTTGAGAATTTAAAATGACTATTGAGAAAAAATATAAAAGATTATAAACCATATGAAATCTATTTCACGTGCAACACAAGGTATTTCTTAGTAGTTTACTAAATGTTAAGATTTAGTAGAGATTGTGAACTATTTACACTATTAGACTTGTTCTACGCACTATTTAGTAAACTAGTAAATTATCACTCTATTTATTATTCTTCATCATTTTTTTTCTTTTAAGATAGATTTTAAATATCTAAATTTCTAGGCAATATATCTAAATTGTTTTTTAGCCAAATTTTCCTAAACTACATGTTTTAAGTGAAAATTTTCCACTCTTTTGGATAAATCTTTATAGCCTTTTTCTTAAACTACATATTTAAGTTAATTTTTTTCCGGACTCTTTTCGACAAATTTTTCTAACTTTTATCTTATCTAAATCTGATATTCATCCGTTTATTTGCACAGATTCCGTAAGAAATTGTTAAATTTTATTTAGAATTTGTCATAATTCTTTTTTGTTTATTTCAAGTTGTCAATATAAAATAAAAATTAATAAATCTCAATTTGTAAAAGATTTGGATTTCACTTAATTTTGCAACGAACTTATATGGAAAATTTTGCCTCCAACTAATTATTTCTTCATATATTTATATTTTTTAAATAAATCTAAAGAGAGGTAGAAGTTGTTGTGAAGAGGGAGGCTAAAGAAAAAAAGCAAGAAAGGTGAAATTTTGAAATTTTTGTTGAGTGAAAGAAGTTAAAAGAATAAAGGAAGAAATGTAAGAAGGGATGAGAGTAGAAATGTAATATCACACATTTTAAGAAAAACAACTCTAAATTTTAAATTGAAAAACTTGAGGTAAAAAATGATTATTAATAGAATTTGTGCCAATCCAGTATCAAAACTGAGAGAAAAACAGGTTGCCTAAGATGGGAGAAATCAATAAAATATCACTTATGTAACTAGACATAATACTAATAATAAAAGTGTTGAACTTATTTAAACAATGTAAAATGCTCCTGTGCAAATTTAACTATATTTTAGGTTTAATTTCTATAAAAATTTAACTATATTTTATGTAATTTTTTTTTTCAATAAACATGCATGGACATTGAAATTTTATCAAATATTTCTATAAAATTGATTGAACATTTTAAAAAATCAAAACAAAATTGAAAATTATAACAGATACAAAATTATATAATTAACTAATAAATATATTTTATTAATTTATTATTTAGATACTATCATTTGTACTTCTAAGATGATGTTTCTTTTATTTTAATAGATCTATCAATTTTCAAAAGTTTCTAATAAATTCGAGATTTTGTCATGCGTATTTCTAAACAAACAATTTTTAATAGGCCCATAGACGTTCTATTGTATCTAATAAGTTCTTTTTACTAACTCTACAAGTTTAACACTTAAACTTATAAAGCATATTGATTGTATTATTTACAAATTATGTGGTAAACTAATTTCATATAAGTATGGAATTAATGAGAGAGACAACTTATAAAGCATGTTGATTGTATTATTTACAAATTATGTGGTCAACTAATTTCATATAAGTATGGAATTAATGAGAGAGACAACAATGAAAAATTAAAAATTAAAAAACTTATTAATTCTTTGATGTCAGTCGGTAAAGATCAGACTTTCTAAAACCTTATTCGAAAAGGTTGTTTAGAAGGTTTATTAAACAGTAAAGATAACAAATAAGTTTAATACAAAATTATTTTAAGAAATAAATAAATAAATAACCATAGAAAGAAGCATCAAACTATAATAATCTATTAATATGTATTCTCTGAAAAAAAAAAAACATCTTAATGAACCATTAAAACAAATAAGATAAACTCAATAACAATGTTAAATTAAACTTGTCTAAGTAATGAAAATACAACAAATTTAACAAACTTACATGGAGAAGTTTTTAACAAAGATAAGTCCAGCTAAAATTAAGTGACAAATAACTACAAAAAAAGAAGATTTGGTTTCATAAGCTCTAGTAAAGCAAGACTAGATATTGAGTCAAAAACTCCATAATCGAAATCGATCCTAAAGTCTTTAGACATAAGAAGAGGGGTGCAACATAAACTAATTAACCACCCTACAAAAACCAAATCGCTATATAAATACCTAGATAAAATAAACAGCTTGGAATGATTGAAATTACACTGATAATTTTGAGTAGTTTTTTCTAGAAATTTGGGTTTTTTTAGAAGCTTGTTTCGGTCTCATTTTCAGCCGAAATCGGATTTGCACACACACACATGCATGTTGGTATATATATACACACACATACTTACATATATACATACACATATACATCTATGTATGTATATACATATACATTAATATATATATATATATATATATATATATATATATATATTTTGAACAAAAACAACTTCTCATTGAATTAATGAAAAGATATTACAAAATTTTAAGAAAACAAACTCTGGAAAGCGTTAAAAGCTACAATGAACAAAACAAACGAAAGCGATAAAATTATAAATGCAATTACTGAAAGTTAAGAAACACTCCCCCCAATTAGCAAAGTTTTTAACAAAGATAAATCCAGCTAAAATTAACCGACAAATAACTACAAAAAAAAAAAAGATTCGATGTCATAAGTTATAGTAAAGCAAGACTAGATATTGAGTCGAAAACTACATAAAACGTTTAGACATAAGAATAGGGGTGCAACATAAACTAATTAACCACCCTACAAAAACCAAATCTCTAAATAAATTCATAAATAAAACTAAACAACTTGAAATGATTGAAATTACACTGACAATTTTGAACAAATTCTCTAAAAATTCGGGTTTTTCCAGAAGCTTGTTTCGGCCTCACTTTCAACCGAAATTGGATTTGCATACATCTGGGAGACGTAGAGAGCGATTAGAGTTAAACCAACTATTACAGTGACAAGAGCAGGGCCGTCCAAAACTAGATGTTTTTGTCTTTTCTTCCCTTCCTCAACAATAAATTTTTTTATACATAATCGATAATAACCAGCCAAATTTAAACATATAAAAACAATAGTCAAATGCGTGGCTAGATTTTTCTATACCTACATATATATATGTATATACGTTGTATATACGTATTTATGTATGTATGTATGTCATGACATACATACATATACATGCATATATGTATGTACATGTATATATGTTTGTACATATGTATGTATATATACATATATATATGTACATATGTGTATATGTATACTTACATATATGTATTTAAATATGTATATATATATATATACAGATACATACATGTGTATATATACATGTATATATGTATGTATACATCCATTTATACGCATGCATAAATAGGGTATATAAATGTCATATATGTATATGTAAATATATATATAGATACATACATATACATATGTATGAAACACACACATATATATATACATATATATATATAAGTATTTATATACACACATACTTACATATATAAATACACATACATACTTACATATATCTATACACACATACATCTATGTATGTATATACATATATATATATTGAATAAGAAATAATTTCTCATTGAATTAATGAAAAGATATTACAAAATTTTAAGGAAACAAACTTTTGAAAATGTTAAAAGCTACCATGAACAAAACAAACGAAAGTCATCAAACTATAAATGCAAATTACTGAAAAATAAGAAACACTCCACTTAATTAACAAAGTTTTTAACATAGATAAATCTAGCTAAAATTAACTGACAAATAACTACAAAGAAAAGAAGATTCGGTTTTATAAACTATAGTAAAGCAAGACTAGATATTGAGTCAAAGATACATAATCGAAATCGATCTTAAAGCCTTTAGACGGAAGAAGAGGRGTGTAATATAAACTAATTAACCACTATACAGAAACCAAATCTCTATCTAAATTCCTAGATAAAAATACACAGCTTGAAATAATTGAAATTACACTGATAATTTTGATAATTTTGAGCAGTTTTCTCTAGAAATTTGGGTTTTTCTCGAAGCTTGTTTCAATCTCACTTTCAGCCGAAATTGGATTTGCATAGAACTGGGAAACAAGAGAGCGGTTAGAGTTAAACCAACTATTATAGTGACCAGAGCGTGGGCAGTAAAAAACCAGGATGTCTTTATCTTTTCTTCCCCTTCGTCAGCAAGAAATATTTTTGTACAAAATTGATAATAATGAGCCAAATTTAAACATATAAAAACAATAGTCAAACGCGTGACTAGACTTTTCTATACCTATATATATGTATACACACACAAATATATATGTATATATGTACATATATATGTATATATACATATTTATATATATGTATGTATAATATACATATACATATACATATTTGTGTGAATATATATGTGTACATATGTATGTGTACATCCATATACACGCATACATACAAAGGGTATATATATGTCATATATTTGTATATGTATATATATATATACACACACATACATATATATCTATGTATATGATATATACATATATGTATGTATATGTATATATATACACACATACTTATATATATCTATATATGTATATACATGGACATACATATATATTGAACAAGAAACAACTTTTCATTAAATTAATGAGGAGCTAATACAAAATTTTAAGAAAACAAAGTCTTGAAATCGTTAAAAGCTACAAGGAAAAAAACAACCATAAAACTATAAATGCAATTACTGAAAGTTAAGAAACACTCCCCCAATTAGGAAAGTTTTTAACAAAGATAAGTCCAGCTAAAATTAACTGACAAATAACTATAAAAAAAAAAAAGATTCGGTTTGATAAGCTATAGTAAAGTAAGACTAGATATTGAGTCAAAGACAACATAAACGAAATCGATCCTAAAGTCTTTAGACATAAGAAGAGGGGTGCAACATAAACTAATTAACCACCTTACAAAAACCAAATCGCTATATAAATTCCTAGATAAAATAAACAGCTTGGAATGATTGAAATTACACTGATAATTTTGAGCAGTTTTTTCCAGAAATTTGAGTTTTTTCAGAAGCTTGTTTCGGTCTCATTTTCAGTCGAAATCGGATTTGCATACAGCTGGGAGACATAGAGAGCAATTAGAGTTAAACAAACTATTATAGTTACTAGAACGGGGACAGTCCAAAACAAGGATGACTTTGTCTTTTCTTCCCCTTCACCAGCAAGAAATATTTTTGTACAGAATCGATAATAATCAGCCAAATTTAAACATATGAAAACAACAGTCAAACACGTGGCTAGACTTTTCTATACCTACATATATGTATGTATATATACACACAAATATAATATATGTATGTATGTACATACATACATATGTGCAAATATATATATCTATACATATGTATTATGTATGTATGTATATACATATACATATATATATAGAGATACATACGTGTGTATTTATATGCATATATATGTATGTGTACATCGATATACATGCATACCTACAAATGGTATATATATGTCATATATGTGTATATGTGTGTATATATACAGACATACATGTATATGTATATATATATAAGTTACATAGGCAACATTTCAAAAAAAAAAAAAAAGTTACATATGTATATGTATGTATGTATATATATATATCACACATATATTACACATATATGTTACATACAAATATATATGTTATATACACACACATATATGATATATATATATATATATATTACACATATATACACACACACATATATATATATATACATAGATCTATGTGTGTGTAAAGATATATGTAAATATATGTGTGATACATACATACATCTACGTATGTATCACACATATATTTACATATGTGTGTCTATATATATATTGAACAAGAAACAACTTCTCATTGAATTAATGAAAATATATTACAAAATTTTAAGAAAACAAACTCTTGAGAGCGTTAAAAGCTACAATGAACAAAACAAACGAAAGTCATAAAACTATAAATGCAACTATTGAAAGTTATGAAACACTCCCACCAATTAGTAGCGATAAGGTTGGGAGAATAATGGAGAATGAATCAACAAGAAAACACCAATGGGAGGCCTTTAATTAAGTGGAAGAAAAATAGTCCATAAACGTCTGTCGCTTGTTCTTGAAAACCCTAGAATTCCTCTTAAACCATAACTCAGACAATAATGCTTTGGCAATATTAATCTATAAGAATATGAACTCTGAAGAAGGGATAATAGGCCCGCTTAGAAGCTGAAAGACGTCGTCAATTGTCCTACAACAAAATACCACCCCATATTGAACTGGCAAAAGAAAACTTCACAATTAACAGCAAAAGGGCAATGGAAGAATAGATGATTTGATATTTTCCCCACTTGCTGCACAAAGAAAACAAACATATGGAAGAAGAACGTTCGAGGGGAGCTTCTTTTGAATAACTTCATTTGTATTTAGCTTTCCTTGGTAGAGAATCCAACAAAAAACATTAACCTTTCGTGGACTTTTAGACTTCTAGATATAGCTGCAAACAATTCTTTAGCCACAATTTTTTCAACAAAGCAACCAAAGGCCCTTGAGGTTTCAATTGAACACAATCTTCTATTGGTATTAATAGATATGGAAACGAGCTTAAAATTGATAACAAGCCAGAAAACTCCACCAATTCCTCCTCTTTCAAAGACCTCTTTGTTGCAATATTCATATAACGAGTAGCTGGAACCCAAGAATTAGAGACTACACCAAGTGGAAAACGGGCCAGAGAAAATATTTTAGGAAAACGGTCCTTTAAGGGAACTCTAGCCCCAATCTTATAAGATACCAAAGAATGCATTCTTTTTAATACTCAGATATATTGCTCCAAGGGCAACATTTGCAACCAATGGACTTTTGAGTCCGTGAACCAATCAAACGGATCTGAACCATGCAAGCTTTCCACTATCTTCCTCCAAAGGAAGAATGTTCATTACCAAACCACCACCTCCATCTTGCAAGTAACGCTAAATTTCTTTGGGAATGCCCGGATACGCCTAATCCACTATCTTCCAAAGATTTAGAAATAGTTTTTCAATTTACCAAATGTTTCAAAGATCAATTAGAGTTATCATTTCACAAAAAGTCCCTCAAAGTTTTCTCTATTTGTTTGCAAATATCGAAAGGCATTTGAAACATAGATAAATAATACAATTGAATATTGGCCAAAATCGGGTTGCATAAAGTTAGTTTGCCACCTCTAGAATGATGGAAGCGTCAATGGCGGATTTACGATTATAGTAGTCTTATATAGGCGCAAAAGCCCCCCCTTCCCCTAAGTCCGTGTTCCAGCCTCCATCTATGGGTTTTTTTTAATGTAATTTCTATATTCATTCTTCCATAATTCGTGCTTTTTGTATGATTTTTCATATTCATTTTTTCATGAGTCTTACAAAAGAAAAAATTTTGGTCCATTTTATTTTTGAAGATAGAAAAGAAATCATCAATTAGGCCAATTTTAAAAAAAAATGAATAAAAAAAGAGAAATTACAAATTTTCTATATAAATTTGTCAATTTGTTTTTGGACAGTTAAATATGTCAATTTAAAAAAAAAAGAAAAAAATATATAAATTGGTGGAACCTTTATGGTCTAATTATTGCTCGCACTCCCAAGGCTTATTTTTGTTTCTAATTTATACGTTGTTTTACATAAGTTTTTACTTCAATTTTGTATAATCTAAAAAGTTCAAACAATTTATAATTTAATAGTGTAAGGTATATTTTTATTAACTTCACGTTTTATACTATGAGTTTGACTATTTGAGGTTATTTTAAACCTAAGAGTTAATAAATCTTGGAATCTAAATTTTTAATTCTTATACTGTGAAACTAAACTAATTTTACAATTTGGCGAATAATTCTTATTTTATCTTTTAATTTTTAATTTTATTTTTATTAATGTTCTTTTAGATTTAATTTCAAATCTAAATGGAGCGATATTATAAAAGAAAATTGATGATGTCATCAAAAAGTAATACTTGATACTTTGTCGATCATCTGTAATGGAGCCTTTCTCACGCTAGATACTGGATCTGTAATGCAAGTGAAGAAACAGTGGACCATTTTTTTTTTGCAAAGCCGTTTTTCTTCTATGGCTTAGTCTGAATAGAATTGATAATCTCTGTATAGAAATTTTTGTGGCTCTCTCAAAGGGCAAAGCAATGGTCCTTTGAAATTTTGCGATTCGAGCCTGGCTAAAGCCATTTTGAAAAGAAAGAAATAGTAGACTATAAAATAGTCTTTTAGAAGTTTCTTTTTATAATAGAATAGTATACATACTACTTCTTTGTGACTACAAATCATAAGAAATTTTTCTGTAATTACATCATCCTCTTTATGATTATGAAGGATTAGAAAATTGCTCTGTTTTAATTTGGATGGGGTCTTCTCAACTTTCAGCCCTTTGGCAATTTCTCTCTTTTTGATTCATTAATACAATGTTTTCTTAAAAAAAAAAGTAAAATAAATGAAAGAAAAATTAGAAATTTAGCATCTACTTATTATTTTTACAGATATAGCAAAATATTAAAAAAAAAAAATGGAGCTCTGAGTGAGTGAATCTCAAATTTACCCTTTTTAGCCCAAAAACACGAAGGCCTAATAACCAGTCTGATATAACACTGATATATGTGTGATATATACTTGATATGTCTCTGATTTACCACTGATCTACATGTGATATATACTTGATATGTCTATGATTTACCACTGGTCTACGTCTGATATAAACATAAAATCTACTATATACCTATGATTTCTACTCATATAAGTTCTAATATTTATATGATTTACCATTGATTTATCACTGATATAACATTGACATGTATGCAATATATTGTAACGACCCAGAATTTTCCGCACACCTCTAGGTCACATTCACTACCCAACTAATCAAATTTAACCCCGGCTACATCCTGCCAACTTCCTATACGCATAAACTCATAAAAATCAAGTTTCAATCCTCATCAAATTAACGATAAACCAATCTCATGGAATAACATTCAACAACATTCGTGAACCACTTCACGAGGCAAGTTTATTATTCAATCTATATGAATCTAAACAAATGGAATAAAAGTCAAATAGGCACCTAACCCGAAGCAAAACTAACAACAAGGAAAAATCTCTCAATTATTCAAATGCAAATAAACCGTTTATTGGCCACAATATGAGGTCCTAACCAATGAATTAAACTAAACAGGAAAACTAAGCAGCCTATGGTCCTCGCTCGTCAGGTCTTCTCCGTCCCATCACCATGGTCACCCACGAGTCCTTCACCTGAAACAATCATTGTAGAGGGGGGGGGTGTGAGTATATAAAATATACTCCGTAAGTAGCCCTCACCAAGCACACACAAACATCATGCTCATAACCATAAAGGAAACATACATCGTCATGCTCTATCATTACAGTATGCAAATAACCATAGACATGCTCTACTATTACATTATACATTCAACCATAAACATGCTCTATAAGACCCGATGCTAACCACAACCATATAAAAACAACTACCGTCCACTTGGCTCCCTAACACCTCAAATACATCTATGTTCACCTCAGCTATTCAAGCTCTTCGAAACCATTCTATTGGTAGTGTCGGTCCCTGACCATTTATACCCAGAGCCCCAACACTAGTGCATCGACCCTCGACCATTTATACCCGAGGCCTCGATGTCTTACAATCTATTGGCCCTTGACCATTTATACCCAAGGCCCCAATAGTTCTCCTT
>NW_019104506.1:233729-246267 GCF_001995035.1 Momordica charantia
GGAGAAAAGAGGAAGGAGAAAATGTTAGGGTTTCCTTTTGTTTTGTTTTAAAACAATTTTCCCTCAATGAAAGCCCAATCATCCAAGCCCAATGAAGAATGAGTCCATTCCCTCAAAACAAGACCCAACATACCAAGTTCGGTAAATAATAATTTAATTGGATTTTTTTAGGGCCCGATAAAAATAGATAAATTCAATTAACATCCACTTTGAAATTTAAACGAAAAACAAAAAAAAAAACAAAAAAAAAATCTCCCGATTCGAGACTAACTAACCTGAGGGACTCGGGGCGTTACATATATACTTGAATGCCTTTGATTTACCACTGATTTGATATAATATAATTATGATACCTACTGATATAACTTCTTATATGATTATATGATTTACCATTTATTGATTAACCACTAATATATATGTGATATATACTTGATATACCTCTGATATACTATTAATATAATACTGATATACTATTGATTTACTTTTGATATAACTTTGATTATCTCGTGTATAATTTCTAATATGATTATATGAGTTACCATTGATTCATCACTAGTATATCTATTATTTCTACTTATAAAAGTTCTAATACGATTATACGATTTACCATTGATTTACCACTGATATAACATTGATATATGTGTGATATATACTTGATATGCTTATAATTTACCACTGATATACCTCTGATGTACCATTGATTTAGCACTAATATACCAATGATTTGAAGTATATTACTTCTAAAATGTGTTTTGATATTGTTTAAATATGAAAATGAATTTATACAACCGTTGCAATTTCCCGAACTTGAAAGTATAAATGCCAAAATAATATTTTAACCAAGTATGTATATTAATGAATACAAATTTAAGCATTATTAAATGGTTAAGACATCAATAACATAACGCCAAATCTGTCATCCCAAGGTTTATTTATTTATTTATTTTCTTTTAAAAACAATTGAATGTGTAAATACTATAAGTGATTTCTTTCTAATGTTTAGTATATCAGTTACAAATATACCTAATATGAAGTATATCAGTGTAATATATATCACTAATGTACTTCATAATGAGTATATCAATACTTGATATTACTAATAGTAACTAATCAATATCAATATATGAATAAATAGTAATGGTATACTATTGCATAAAAAAAAACAGAGAGTATCAACGAAAATATTATTACAATATCAACAAAAATACTATTTTTTATTCGAAAGACGATTCTCTGAACGAATTTTCTCATTTAGGACTTCATAATTGACAAATCACATATCTATAACAAGATAAAAAATCAATGCAAGACATGTGGTTCGGAGGTAGGAGGTATATGACATTATACTAAAAGAACTCATTTTCACACAAAAGCAAGCAGTTCTCTCAAGCCCTTTTAGCATAATCCATCCTCGTCTCTATATTTTCCTCTTCCATCTCTATTTCCAATAAAGCTATTAGATTGATCATTCTCGGTGTAACCCGAACCAAAATTGCCAGAAAAATAGTTATCATCACCACCTCTCTAGGTGCATTGTAGAGACCATAACCTCCACCCTCATAGCTAACATTGCCACCACCACCATAACCTCCACCCCGTACCCACCACTCTCTACTCCAAAGCAACAACAAGACCTTTGTAAACGCTTGGATAGCACTGAACACTTCTTCATTGGCATAGAAAGTAACAAACCCAAAACCTTTGCCATTAAACTCTTCCCTCATACTCTGGTCATTAGTACCATATGAGAGGCCTTCAAGAAAAAATTTCAAACTCGACATGAATCTAATAGGTTTGAAATAGGGAATGTTGCACATTTGAGCAGATCCATGTTGTAGAACTTTAGCTAAATATTTTTCCAACATCCACACAAAAATACTATTGCATATATTAAGATCAAATCGATAGAACATAAATACAAAGAACTAACACTAAAAACAATTAAAAGAAACAATTAAAACTAATATGTAAAACTCTGAAATTCTAAAAAATCAAACACTAGATCGTGAACATAAATACAAAGAACTAAAACTAAAACCAATTAAAAGAAACATTTAAAACTAATATGAAAACTCTGAAATTCTAAAAAACCAAACCCTAAATTGTGAAGAAGAATCACAGCGAAGAATAAGAATCCCAACTTTCACGAATCTGTTGAAGATTTAGGACGAGAAAGAAACTAAATGAAGGAGATCCGAAAGCTAAGCGCGAAGAAGAACCCAAAAGAAAGAGAATTTGAGAAGGAAGAAGATTTAGGCCAATCTGGAAGTTGTTTCGTAAGATGATTTCACGCAGAAGAACCGTTGAGGAAATTCGAGAGGGGGAAGATGATTTCACACAAGATTTGAAAAAAGGGTAATATTGGAATTCGAAAAATAATAAATTTCATGTTTTGTCATATTTACAAATTTAAAACGTTGATGACATTTGCTTAAATATAAAAAAGAGTTTTGACACCCATTGCAATTTCCCTATAAAAAAATATATAGTAAAGTTAACTTCATCATTTGGTTGGACGTCTATGTTTGCATTTTATAATCTAGAAATTGTTATGAGTTTTTGTGCATCATTTTTTTTCATAATAGAAGTATTTACTGGTTCATCGAGGAAATACGGCCTAGCAGAAACAATGAGAGACTTTAAATTGATCCTTTCTAGAGAATTAGATGGTATTCTAGAACAAGCCTTTTGTTTGGTAGGTAACATTAGAGTGGCTAGTGGCTTATTTAGAAATCGTATCAAATAGGCTTTTTTAACTCAGTGGTAGCGTAACGCCACGTACGTCATTGATTCGAATATGATAAGGGCCTTTGTGAATGGGTAAATCAGTCATTCGTTCTTGTGGATATGACATTAATCTTGTAATACCTACTAAAATATTGGTGTACTTGAGATGCATTTCTTCAAGCTCTCGAAAAGGACATTATATGGGCGCGATTAAAAGGGCAGCCATCCTAAAATTAGGATTGATTTCTTCACACCAATATTCATTATATATACCTTTTTTTTATTTAGTTATTCACTAGAGCAATTATGATCTGGAAGTTGATCCGGGGCAAGTGTTCTGATCTATTATGACATAGCCATGAGGCTGTCTCTTATACACATCTCAGGCGCTCAACAAACCTTTTGAATCTTATAAAACATTTTTCTATGTTTTGAATTGTTTCTTTTTAAGAGATGGAATAGAGTAACCTGGTTGAAGCGTAAGGATCATACGACTGTAATGCATTGTATGTCCTATAATAGGTCTATTCTTTGCGATATAACTAGAAAGACGTTTCGAATACCACACATGGGTTACTGGGCATGCCAGTTTAATATAGTCCCGATAATCAACAAATTTTGACGATACTGTTACAGTTGTTGGCAAACTTGATTCAGGAAAAAACGTATTAGTAGCTTCGATGACGGGTTGACCAAAATGAGGATCTCATCGGGGCTAACGGGGCTCGAACCCGCATCTTCCGCCTTGATAGGGCAGTATGCTCTGACAAATTAACTAAAATCCGAGGGAAACCCAGGAGTATTTAACCTTGCAAGAAGATTGAGGTCTCACAAGATATTTGATTATAAAGGTCGTTAAAATCTAAGGATGACAAAAAAAAAAACTTGCTGCACCTGATCGCCGCGGGTACCTGACCCGATTGGTCGAGGAATTTCCGATTTGATCGGGGACGGGGTTAAACCAGAAATCCTAATTGGGGTCTACAGCGAGAATGGGGCAGGGATGGGGGGAGTTCTCCTCACCCCATCCCCGTTTAATATTTTATTAATTTTTATACTTTTATATATAATAACATTAATATATATATAAAATCTATAATAAATGTATGATTCATTTGCCTTAATTGAAAAAAAGGTATATTAGGAAAGTATTAAACAACTGAAATTAAATAAGGAAAATACGGCAAACAAAAAATCAAGTGAGAATTTTCATATATAGAAATTTATGAAAAATTGGTTGCGAAAATTTACTTGCACGCTAAGCTTCTGCTTTCGCTCTATTAACGACAATTTTTCTTTGATTTTGATTCATCCTTCACTCCCTTTTAGCTTCTAAAACCCACCAGAGCAAAGATTTGGAAGGATTAGGGCTTTCGAATCCGCAACAATGGCGATCAGGTATGTATCTTTTCGTTTTCGTTTTCTTTTTCGCTTTCATGTTTAGGCTTTGTAGAACTTCAATTTCGTATTTTAAGTTTCTTCTCAATTGGTTGTTTTCAAGTTGGATTGCTGAATACTTAGCTTGCCTAGTTTCCATTCCATACATACCCTAGAAAAACTAATTTGAACCAGTGTTTACTGTTTCACAAGAAAAACTAATCTGAACTGGTGTTTACTATTTCACACTTCTACAAGATATTTTGGGAATTTGTAAAAGAAAATTCAGCTCCAAAATTTCCTAGTTGACCATTCCATTTTATGATTCAGAGACAAAGAAAGCATTGAATGGACTTTTCATGAAGTGAGGGGAATTCCTATCCTTTTACTTCTGAACAGATCAAACTTCTAAAGGAGAAAGAGAAGGAGGCTAAAAGGAACCAAACTATTAGTTTCATCTCAAATGATGGAAATTAGGTATAATTTCTTCAATGATTTATGGGACTCTTACTTTTTTAGTCCTAAATTTTTTTCTGCACTAATATGGTAACTATAATTTTTTGCTCTGGATTCTTGTATCTGAGCTTGCAGGGAAACAGGGTGGGCAATATTTCTTTGCATATGGCCACGAACGGTGTGATGAATCTTTGCCTTTTTTGGTTGATGCTTACGAGAAACTGAAAGAGAAGGGACAAAACTTTGAGATTAGTATGTTGGAGGAACATTTCGAGCAGTTGGAGGACCAGCTAAAAGAAGAGGCAAAAGGATGGCATGAGAAACTGAAACATGAACTAAATGTGGAACCTAAACTTGTTGGGCCACGTCATATCACATATAGTTGCAATTCATGTGATGTGATGGGATATGGTTGGTACTTTTCTTGAGACGAGTGTGACTTATACCCTAAATGTGCTTTGAAAAACGACAAGGGAGCCAAAGAAGGAAAAGAAGGGTGGCTTGCGAGGAACATGTGTGCCATAAGTTAGTTGCTCCTAAAAGGTACAATAAGTTAGTTGGTATATCACCTGGATTACATCATATAAATATGCTCCTTGATTTAGAATCGAATGACGTACGTTGCATAGGGATAGTGGGAATGGGCGGTATTGGCAAGACAACCATTACGACAACATTTCGCCTAAATTTTGGAGCAATTGTTGTTTTCTTCGCGTTTCTGGACAGAATTTAGTCTCCTTGCAACATCAACTACTTTCTAAACTTCTTTGGAATGAAAACACTATAATACTGAATGAGAATCATGCAACACAGCTTATTAAGAATCGTTTGAGTAGTAAAAAGATTCTTATTGTTCTTGATGGGGTCAATGAAAAAAGGAAACTAGAAAAGTTGGTTGGAAGTTTTGATTGGTTTGGTCCTGGAAGTCGAATTATCATTTCAACTAGAAACAGAAATGTTCTTAGTCAACTTAATTATAAAGATCAAATACTAGAATACAATGTGGATCGGAGTTACTTGATCTTGACAATATGGATCAGAGTTACTTGATCTTGACTGTGCCTTCTTGCTCTTGTGCAACCATGCATATGGAGGTGCCCCTTCGAATGATAATTATTTCATGTATCTGTTAATTGATAAGAAAGAATAATTATTTCTTACTTACTTCCAAAGAATTGATACAAGACTATAAATAGGAGCTGTAAAGAAGAAAAGAAAAGAAACTCTTGCCTATTAGGATAAGAAAACACTTACCAAGAAAACCTAACCTAAATACAATAGGAAATTAAAAGCAAATAATATAATTTAACACTCCCCCTCAAGCTGGTGAATGAATATTTTCCATTCCCAGCTTGCTAACCAAATGCTCAAAGTTGTTGTTGTTCAATCCTTTAGTTAGGATATCTGCTATTTGATTATTTGTTGGTATAAATGAATTACATATGAGACCGTTGTCTAAAATCTCTTTTATGAAGTGTCTATCAACCTCAACATGTTTGGTTCTATTATGTTGAACTGGATTATGTGCAATACTGATGACAGATTTATTATCACAGTAAAGTTTCATAGGTATTTCCCATAGAATCTTCAAATCTTCTAAAATAATTTTTATCCACAATAATTCGTAGATGTCCAATGTCATTGCTTTAAATTCCGCTTCTGAGCTCGATCTTGCAACTATATTTTGTTTTTTACTTTCCACCAAAGAAAGTACAATAGCCAGAAGTGGATTTTCTATCATCTATCGATCCTGCATAATCTGCATCTGTATAAACTTCTAGATTGAGTTTCTCGCCTTTCTTAAACAACAATCCTCTCCCGATGGAGTTTTTCAAATAGTGAAGTATTTGGTACACTGCTTGGAGATGAACTTCTTTTGGACTATGCATAAATTGACTTACCACTCCTACCGCATACGCAATATCTGGTCTCGTATGAGAAAGATATATTAATTTTCCAACTAACCTCTAGTAAGTTTCCTTATTTACTGGAAGACTCTCTTCAGATGGTTTTGATCAATTGGCGTTCCCATCGATCTGCTGCAAAGCTTTCCTATTTCAGAAAGTAAGTCAATCACATATTTCTGTTGTAATAGGAATATGCCTTGTTTAGAATAGGCAACTTTTATTCCAAGAAAATATTTCAGCTTTCCTAGTTCTTTAACTTCAAAACCCTTAGATTAAATAATTTCAAAATTTATCTTGTTCGTTATTATCATTACCAGTGACAATAATATCGTCGACATAAAAAATTAACGCTGTCACTCCCCCTGTAGTTGAATATTTTATAAACAATGTATAATCTCACTGACTTTGTTTATAGCTCATCTTCCTCATAACTTGAGAAAATCTACAAACCATTCCCTAGGAGATTGCTTTAATCCATACACCTTTCTTAATTTATAAACTTTATTTCCTGCTTGTTCATACCTATGTGGAATCTCCATATAAATTTCTTCTTCAAGATCACTATGTAAAAAAGCATATTTTACATTTTATTGTAACATGTCCCATCCATGATTTACAGCAAAAGATAGAAATATTCGTACTTTGTTCATCTTGGCAACGGGCGCAAAGGTTTCAAGGTAATTAACTCCATATGTTTGAGTATATCCTTTAACAACCAACCGTACTTTGTACCTCTCAAGTGTTCCATCTGCTCTATACTTCACAGTATATGTCCATCAACATCCTACCGCTTTCTTATCTTTAAGCATAGTAACCAGCTCCCACGTTCTATTTTTTTCTAAAGCCTGCATTTCAAGATTCATTGTTTGCCTCCATTCTTCATGTTGTATTGCCTCCATATATGTTTTTGGAATATTTACCTGAGTAAGATTAACCATGAAACTTCTGCACTGACTTGAGAGTTTTTCATATGATATAAAGTGAGACAATGGATACTAAGTACAAGTTCGTTTTCTCTTCCTTAAAGCAATAGGCAAATCCAGGTCTGACTCATCATTAGCAGATATTGTAATGTTTGATTCATCACTGATTCTTTTATGGTCAATTTCAATTCCAGAGATATGTTCAGACTCTTGGACTTGCGTATCCTTTTCAATGTTCCTTTTTGAATAAACCTGTAATGGTATAGTAGTAGAAGGGTTAGATGGCCCTGGTGAGGTGCCTATGGGTGGTAAAGGGTTATATGGCCTTGGTGAGGTGTCTATGGGTGGTAAAGATGAGGTGGATGACTAATGTTGGGGTCAATTTCAATAGGGTTTGGAACAAGTGATGGTAAAGGATTTAATACAGGAAATGTGAGGCTAGGAATGGACAAATTCTTATCTTCCAACAATATTTCCTCCCCTGAAGATAAGGTGAGGTAAAGAAACAGATGTCTTTATAAAAGGTAACATCAGCAGAGATGAAGTACCTTTTTGAAGGAGGATGATAACATTTATATCCCTTTTGAGTGTTCGAGTATCCTACAAAAATACACTTGAGCGCTCGTGGATCAAGTTTACCTCGCTGATGACTGTGAACATGAACAAAGGCTACACAACCAAATACTCGAGGAATCAAGTTATTTGTCGTTCAAAAAACAGAATAAAATTTTGATAGGAAAGCCATAGGAGTTTTCTGATCTAGAGTAGAAGATGATAACGATTGATTAAATAAGTGGCTATTAGCATAGCTTCCCCCTAGAAGGATTTAGGAACATTTCTTTGAAAAAGAATGGCACGTGCCACAGAAAGAATGTGATCAATTTTTCTTTCGGCCACTCCATTTTGTTGAGGAGTGTCCACACAAGACGACTCATGGATGACTCCATTTTTCTGAAAGAATGATGTTAGATTTTGATTGAAATAATCTCGATCATTGTCAGAGCGAAATCGTTTGGGTTTAATTTCGAATTGGTTTTCTATCATATGAAAGAATGTTTGAATGGTAGAACCAACATCAAATTTTTGTTTTAAAAGAAAAACCCATGGGACTCGAGTACAGTCATCAATGAACACAATAAACTAGTGAAATTTGGAAACATTTGGCACATTGAAGGGATCCCAAACATCAGTATGAATGAGAGATAAAGAAACTGATATTCGTTTATTATTATTAGGGAAGGGTACACGCTTGTGTTTAGCGAGTTCACAAACTTCACATTGAATTGACTCTAGATTAATATTTTTGAATAAATCGGAAAATAAAATTTTAAGAGTCCGAAATGAAGGATGTCCTAGTCTTTAATGGTTCAACAAAAGCTTACTTGAAGGATGATGAGTTTGTGAGGTGATGGAGATTGGAAAACTCTTCTGACCAATAGGTTCATCAAGATAATAGAGTCAATTTTTTTCGTTAGCAAGTCAAATCGTCTTCCCATTGCCCTGATCCTGTAAAATACAAGAAGAATCAGAAAAAATTAAATCTGCATCCTAAATCTTTGATCAAATTCTTCACTGAGATCAAATTAACAGTTAGACGTGGTATATGGAGCACATTTTTTAACATAATGTTCGAATTTATCTTGATGCCTCCTTGACCAGCCACTATTACTAAGGTACCATCTACTGTAGAAATTTTTTTATTGCTCGAACAAGGACTATAAGAGATAAAATGACAGCTACTATTTGTCATATGGTCAGTTGCACTAGAATCAATAATCCAAGTACAACGTTTAGGCTGGGAAGTTGTACTTGTCAAAGTTACCGAAGTTGTACCTTCATTAGGAGCATTATCCAAAGTTTTTAAGAGGCTTCTTAATTGTTTGATCTCATGTATGTCCAACCTTTTGGTAATTTTGGACGTTTGCGACATTGATGCTAAAATAGACTAAACAACAACTCAAAAATGGAGATATACGCACAAAACTGACGGCTGAAGTACCAAATAGAAGATGAGGAAAAATCAGCACTAAACTGAATTGAACCAAACTGAAAGAGGGTAGAATCGAACCAAAACCAGTCAAACCGAACCAAATTAGTCGAAATGAACTAAAAAAACGGGCTAAACCGTGTCGAAAAATGCTGAAACAGACCGACAACAAACTTAATCGGGCCCAAAATAGATCTAACCGGGCCAAAATGAGTGGGAATGAGTTGAATTAATGTTGAACTGGTCCACAATATGCAGAATCGGGTCGGAAACACGCTGAACCGAACCAGAAATATACTAAACCGAAATGGAAATACTTTGAACTGGATCGAACCAGGTTGAACCGAACAACCCATAAAAATCAAATCAGATCGAACCGGACCAAAAAAAAGGTTCTTTCTTATCTTATTCTTGAAGCCCTAAAAACACAGCAGCCACACAATCCACAAATTGACCACGAACGGGCAAACCCAAAAGTAGTAGGAAATTGATCGACAATGAAGGTCGATTGAAAAAGTGATCAACAATGAAGGTCAATCGAAAAAGTGATACCATGTTAATTAATAAGAAAAAAAATTTATTTCTTACCTATTTCCAAAGAATTGATACAAGACTATAAATAAGAGCTACAAAGAAGAAAATAAAATAAACCCTTGCCTATTAGGATAAGAAAACACTTACCCATTAGAATAAGGAAACCTAACCTAAATACAATAGGAAATTAAAAGAAAATAATATAATTAAGGAGATGGTAAAAAAAGGTGGGAGGACATCCACTAGCTTTAATAAAAATTGGAACCTCTTTGCATGGTCAAGCTATAAATGTTTGGGAAGAAAAGTTGAAGATGGTTCATAAATTAGTTTATGAAAATCTTTTCTTCGATATACTAAAGACAAGTTATGAAGGATTAGATAACGAGAGCCAACAAATTTTCTTGGATTTGGCATGTTTCTTCAATGGAATGAGCATGGATAGAGTGAGTGAGATACTCATTGGTTTCGATTATAGCTCACCGTACACTAAAATACACTTGCTAGCCGATAGATGTGTAATTGAGCTTTTAGACGAGAAGATACAAATTCATATCTTAATTCGTTGTATGGGACGAGAAATTGCACGTGGCGAGATGACAACTCAAAAAGGCAAACAAACTAGGATCTGGCTTCGAGAAGACATTCCTCGTTGTATATTTCATGAAAACAATGTGAGTAACAATAAACTTTATTACATATGCTTTCTTTGTTATGTTCTTGTAATTATTGTGGTTATTCTTATTCTTATTATTATTTTTTGTTAGGAATTAAAATACATTCAAGGAATAGTAATGGACCAGGAGGAAGAGGAAGAAGAAGAATTAGCATTGGAGGCAGACTCATTTACTAATCTGACTGAGTTGAGAATATTAGAAATTAACAATGTACAACTTTTGCAAGACATTGAATTTCTGTCAAACCAGTTGCGATTGCTGAATTGGCCTGGCTATCCTTCTAAGCGTTTGCCATCAACCTTTCAATCATCGTCTTTGCTTGGACTACACTTACCCAACAGTAAAATCTTGTTCAACTTTGGGAGGGCAAAAACGTTAGTATATTATTTTTGAATTATACATTAATTTTTATATTTTTGTCTCCAATATTTTTAACTTTCAATTTTATCTCCCCATTTTAAAAATTTTCAATCAAACTCTCATCTAATAACGTCATTAGTGATTAGAATTGAAGTGACAAACTGATGAAGTACTGATGTGTCATTTGTAGTGTATAATGATAGTACTTCACCTTACAAGAATTTTCTTTTACTTAGATGAGACATGAATAAAAACAGAAATAGAGAACATAAGGGGAAATAATATTTCCAATGCATAGAAGAAATTAGTGCAAAAAGGAGTAGAGTTCTCTTTATTAAAACAAAAAAACAAGGGACACTTTTGAAACAGAACACCCTTACACTCTAATTTTCACTTTGCTTCGTCACTTTGTATCTAGGGACAAACCTTATATTTATATTTATAGGCAAGAGGTCCTCGAGGCCCAAATAAGCGATATTATTCTCGGCCCTTCTCGAATCTTAAATATCCTTAGATATTACTTTGGAAAATTCATTGGAGCCTAGATAACATTGTTAAAAGCTAAGACATTTTTGCAATTTTTTGAGATATCTATTTATAGCAACAGTTAACTTTGATGTACTCTTAACATGCAGCCCTCAGATATTACATATGCAAAACTTTAGTTGGAATTGAAGACCAATTGGGGGCAGTGTATAATCTTCTAGGTTTAGAAGAATCGAAGGCAATAATCATTCAGTTAAAGATAAATTTTTTTTTGCAAAGGTAAATAAAATATATTAAAACAAGAAAAGCATAAGGAGGATCTCACAGCCCGAGATCAAGGCAACAAATCAAAAGGTAAGGAGAATAATCGAAATCACGAAAATAAGCCCCAAGCAGAGACAAGCATGGGCTCAGAGCTCCTACAACAACTCCCTGGCCAAGTAGTGCAACGAAAATACACCTCAGCTTTAATGACCCTAAGGAGCACAGACGACGAGCGACCTTGACCACTATGAATACGAAGGTTCTGCTCCCTCCAAAGGAGAGAGATAGTCGAAGTCCAAGCTAACCGCCACACATGCCGCCGAGCAGACGACCCAGCACTAACATGACAAATCCAAGTAAGCTCAGTAGACCAATATGAAACCCGATGAGACAAACCTGCCCACGGAATCATACCAGCTCAAACCGCTCTACTATAAGGGCAATCAAAAAACAAATGATCCCTAGACTCCAAACCAGCACAAAAAACACAAGTAGCAGGCACCAACGCATTCCACTAGCGAAGACGATCACGCGTAGATAGGCGATCACGAATTGCCAACCAAGAAATAAACGAATGTTTAGGGATATTCCCACTAAACCATAACAAGGAAAAATAAGGAACTGGGGGACGACGAGGACGAAGATTCCCCAAGCACTAGATACCGAAAAAAGGCCAGACACCGCGGGAGTCCAAACAAGGCGATCCTCCTGACCAACCATGGCTTGCACCGACATCACCTCCGGGAGAAGCTCAAGAAGATCCACCGAAACACGAGACCACCGCCAGGAACCATCAGGAAGCAAAAAGTCAGCAACCTTAGCCATAGAAGAGCTAGCAGCATC
>NW_019104506.1:246809-257949 GCF_001995035.1 Momordica charantia
GGGCTGGAAGAACAAAGACACTGGCCCAGTAAACCTGGAAACTCTGAAGCACCGAGCGAATGAGTTGCAAACGATCAGCAAAAGAAAGCACACGAACCGACCAACTCCGAATACGAGCACTAATCTTCTCCAACAAAGGCTTACAATCTCGAAAAGACAACCGACGAGAAAGGAGCGGAATGCCAAGATACCGCACCGGGAGAGTTGCCACCGAAAACCCCAAGAAAGAAGCCAACCCCTGCACCTCCTCAAGAGGAAGACCGGCCCTAAAAAAGAGCTCTTACGAGTATTAGCAACAAGACTCGACAACGCCTCAAACTCCACCAAAGAATCCCGGATAAAGGAAAGAGAACCAACATCCCCATGCGAAAAGATCATTAAGTCATCCGCAAAACACAGGTGAGTCAAACCAATCCGATCACACTTCGGATGAAAACGAAACCCCGCCGGAGGTCGATTAAGCATACGCGACAACACTTCCATGGCCATAACAAAAAGATAAGGGGAAAGAGGATCCCCTCGACGTAGACCACAACGACCAGGAAAATAACCCTCAAACGAACCATTCAAAGAAATGGAGAACATAGGAGACGTAACACAAGCCCGGATCCAATTAACAAACCGAACCGGGGTCCCAATGGCCAGTAACAGACCAAACAGGAAATCCCAATGCTCCGAGTCATACGCCTTCTGAAGATCCACCTTAAGCACACAACGAGGGATACCCTTATTAAGATGATACCCTCCAACAAGCTCCTGACAAAGCAAAATATTGTCCACAATACGACGTCCGGGAACAAAAGCAGATTGATTCTGAATAATAAACCTGGGAGCCAGACTTTCAACCGGTTAGCTAAAAGCTTCGTAATGCACTTATACAACACATTACAGCATAAGATAGGGCGGAAATCCCCTAACCCCGAAGGATTGGGGATCTTAGGGATCAAAGTAAGTGACGTAGCATTCACCCCAGAAGGCAAATAGAAAGTATCAAAGAAATGCAAGACCGCCTTACAAAAGTCATCGCCCACAATACTCCAAGCCGCCTTAAAGAAGCAGAGCAAAGATAAATTTGAGAGTAGTTCTTTCCTCTGCATTTCAAAGCAAAGCAATTTAGTCTCATTGCAACATCAACTGCTTTCTCAATGGAGATTGAAATTTTTTACGAGGATGAGGATTATGGAGCACAATTGATAAAGAGCTACGTGAGTGGAAGAAAGGTTCTTATTGTTTTCTTAATGGAGTTGATGAAAAAATGGAAATAGAAAAGTTGGTTGGAATTCCAGATTGGTTTGGTTCTGAGAGTCGAGTCATCATTACAACTAGGAACAGAAATGTACTCCAACCAAATTACCCAGATTAAATGCTAGAATACAATGTGAAGTTACTCGATCGTGCCAGCACACTTCAAATCTTTTGCAATCATGCATTTGATGGTGAGTATCCCGATTACAATTTAAATGATCTTTGTAATGAGATCGTCCAAAGGGTTGGAGGGGGTTCCATTAGCTTTGAGAGTTATTGGATCATTTTTGTGTTGTTGGTGACAAAAATATGACATACCACATGGCGAGAAATGGTTAAGCTAACGCCGAGGTCCTAAGCTCACCTATGGCCGAGGTCATTAGTTCACCTATCGTCGAGCTCCTAAGCTCATCCATGCCGGCCTCGATCATTGTCGATCTATGGTCCGACATCTACCCATCTTGTCGTAACGGTCATAACAGACGTGTCCTTTCGCTCCGCCTATAAAAGGATCTTCATTTCTCTTACTCAGGTATGCAATTCTACTCCGATAATGACCTTTTTGAGTTCGCGGCTATACTGACTTGAGCGTCGGAGTGTTTACTTTCTTTTTGCAAGTCCTACCTTACATGAGCTCGCACCTCGTCAGCTTGACCGGTTACCACGTGGCCGACCACGGCAGCTCGGTAGAATGTTGCATCAACATGCGTGATAAATACTTCAGTATATGGAAAGAAACCTTGACAAGGCTCTAAAAGTCGGAGAAGATTTCTGTCATACAAAATTAGGAATAAGTTGGATAGAGTCACCCTAGGAAAGCATCCTACCTCAACTTTGGATGGTATAGTTTGTTTTTCTTTTAGGCTCAACTTCGAATGGTATACTTTGTTAGATATCCAAATAAATGAATTAAATTTACCTAATCCATCCGCTTAAGTTTTTGGATTGAGTGGTGATTTATTCATCCTTAACATGGTATCAGAGCGAGAATTCGTTCTCCTTTTAGGCTCAACTTTGGAATTTATACTTTTGTCTTCCTATATTTCTATTTTCCTTGCAGGCAACTTTGCATGGTATACCTTTTGTTATCCTTTTAATTGTACATATTTCGAAAGATTCATCCATGTGCGTTCAAGTGTTTAGGGTTATTAATTTTTAGTATAACAAATGTAGGGTGGGGATTTGAACTCATCGACCTCAAGAAAAAGAGTAGATGTTTTAAAATTGTTAGGCTATGCTTATGCGACAATTATAAAGCTATTGGAATCATAGCTCGTATGGCTTTACTTCTTGTGGTAATGCTATTAGTGCACGTGTTGGCTATTCAACCATCATTATTTACACTAAAACGAAATGAAAGTCACCCAAAAAAAAATTTGTCATCTTACTAGACATTGTTATTCATCATGTTCTTCAAACCTTATGCTTTGGGTGCGTTTGGAAGGTGATGGTAGAATGAGTGATTTTGAAAAAAAAAAAGTATAATTGATTTCTCAAAATCACCATCCTAGTGGTACTTTAAAAATCAATTTAAAGTAATTTTAAACTTTTCTAAAATCAATGTTTTTATTTGCTAAACATGATCCATCACAAGGGAAGTGATTTTGACAATAATTTGTTGCAATCATGTCTCTTTCCAAAATTTGGACGAAACTTAGATGATCTAGTCCTTGACTTGCATCTTCTCTCTTTGGAATTTACTTTAAGAAAATAAAGATAAGCATGGCCGACAGAGAAAATCTTATCTTTGTAAAAGTAAGAAAAGAAATAAAGTAAAGCGGAAAATTATTACAAACTGACAAAATACTTTTTAAAAAAGATAAAGACGGAAAGTAAAAGTTGATATGGGTGCTATCGAACTGGAAACTTGCTTTAGAAGTTTGATGATGTCACCCAGCTTCTTTTGATTTAGCGAGGATTGCGGATTCTGTATATCATCGTATAGGCTTCTCTGGTGTCTGATTAGACCGTTCCATCCAGGGTCTTACTCACGGCCTCTCACCTAAACTGCCCAAGGAACACCTTATATATTCGACCAGGGTTGCCTGTGAGATATAGAATCCTCTCAACTGAGTCAATCCTTTATGCTAACTGCGCTGCCTTGTGGTTGGTTACTCCACATCAGAATCGTGCCATCTACTTCATTTGAATTTCTTCTGCAGTTCCTTCACGAAATAACAGACTGGGATAGTGATGATAAGATCGGAATACAATGACCTTATCTAAAAACTTAAACGAAATTTAAACAAATTAATTTATAGTAATTTACAATAAGAAAATTAAATTAAACACTTGAAAGATCCAGATTCAGAATCATCAGCAAGGCTGTGAATCTAAATATGGGTCGTTGATGTCACAACCTTCAAAGGGATCGAAGTCGTCTTCTTCGTCTTCAACATCGTTATTGACAGAGGCGGAGGAATCAGCATCCGTCTGAAGGTCGTCTGGATCAGAGATTTGAACCGCGACGGTATTGAGAACTGAATTGAAGTCGGCCTGAGACCCGGCTCCAGCTAGTGAACTCATGATTGAGTTTCTGGCGAGAAGGAAACTCTTGTCTTCTTGCCTTGTCATGTCTTGGAGATGAACGTTGGTATTGAACTAGATTTTTATCTTTTCAGCTTCTAGGTAGGAGTAGTCAAAATTTTCCCACCATTTGATGCGTAAAGCTTTGCTCAACACTTTGGAATTGCCACTGGGTCCTAGCTGGAAATTCCAACAGAAGATCCATGGAACTTGGAAATACAAAGCGAATCTAAACATCTTAGTAAGGGGGATGAGTAGATACTTTGTTGGAAAAGATGGTATGAATGTTGAACTTCGAATAATTCCCCTTACCCTTGCTCCTGTTGTAGTATTTCCTCTTGCGCCGAGGAAATTCGGGATCCTTTGACTTACTCTTGCTAAAGAGTCGTTTGTTGGAAGATTTCTTTCTTTTCTTCCTTTCATCTTTAGGTCCGTAGTCAAGATCGTATTGTTTGCAGAAAGTTCCCAATTCCTTACGGTAGTCGGGATCTTTGATAACTTTGGTAGTATGCTTATTCTCTAGGCAGATATTAACGCATATCTCTTGAACTGTGGTAGTAATGTCCCAAATGGTTAACTCTGACCAATTGATCTGATTGGTTGTAGAGTTTGCTGCTGCCACTTGATAGAATCTTTGAGCAATGTAATGCGGAAGTCCTTCAACAAATTTTTGTTTCTAGATATCTGCTCCGCATGACGTAATAGTATAAAGACGTGTTAGGAATGTGTCTTTATACCATTTGTAGTTGCTCATCTTTCAACATCGGAGTCCTAATAGAGCTTCGACATCATTTCCGTATGCATAGTTACTGGTAGAATTGTTGAAGATGAGGCTTGAGTCGTTGTAGGTATTGTAGCAACTACGTTTATCCTCAACCATCTTCTCCTGATCTAGGCTGGGACGATCTCCGCCATGATTAACGAGCCTATGACGAAACATCAATAGTTACCTGGAATATCGACGGATATTCTGAAGCTCAAATGCTGAATACTTTTCAGGAAATGATGATGGCCGCTACAACTTTCAGCACCAAAAAGACGGATTACACTCAGGTCTCTCTGGAAACCTAAGAAGTTGGTGGCATAACCAGCTCACAGAAGAGGATACATAAAAAATCTTGACAAGACTATTGTCAAACAAGAAGGACAAAATGTCATGCAAATTGAAGAACCGGACATGGTAAATCAATTAGTTTATGCAATGACGAAGAATTTTGTTGGCAGCACTAAAATCCATATCGACCTCGGTACCGAACCTCTACTAGGACTCCGATGTTGAAAGATAAGCAACTATAAATGGTATAAAGACACATTCCTAATACGTCTTTATACTATTACGTCATGCAGAGTAGATATCTGGAAACAAAAATTTGTTGAAGGACTTCCGCATTACATTGCTCAAAGATTCTATCAAGTGGCAGCAGCAAACTCTACAACCAATCAGATCAACTGGTCAGAGTTAACCATTGGGGATATTACTGTCATAGTTCCAGGGATATGCGTTAATCTCTACCTAGAGAATAAGCATACTACCAAAGTTATCAAAGATCCCGACTACCGTAAGGAATTGGGAACTTTCTGCAAACAATATGATCTTGACTACGGACCCAAAGATGAAAGGAAGAAAAGAAAGAAATATTCCAACAAACGACTCTTTAGCAAGAGTAAGTCAAAGGATCCTGAATTTCCTTGGCGCAAGAGGAAATACTGATCAAATTCGAAAAATCAAACTGTTCCAAACAAAGGTCAGATTTCTCGATTATGATATCAATCAAGGAATCATTAAGTCGATCCAACGGTCTTTGCAATTTGTTGATAAATTCCCAGATGTTATACAAGACAAAACACAGCTACAACGATTTTTGGGCTGTGTGAATTATATTTGAGACTTTATTAAAGACCTCCGTACAATCTGCCTGCCACTCTATAACAGGTTGAAGAAAAATCCAAAGCCATGGACTGTAGAGCATACACGCGCAGTCCAATCTATCAAATCCCTGGCCAAGAGCATCTCATGTTTATCTCTTGTGGATGATCAAGTACAGATTCTTGTCGACACCGATGCATCAAATATCGGTTACGACGGTGTACTCAAATAGGAAGTTAACGAGAAAATCATGATTATTCGTTACCATTTAGGCATTTGGAATAGTGCCAAGAAAAACTATTACACAGTAAAGAATGAAGTATTAGCAATAGTACTTTGCGTACAAAAATTCCAAGGAGATCTTATCAATAAAGATTTCACGATCCGGACAGATTCAAAGGCAAGCAAATTCATCTTTGAAAAAGATGTAAAGAATCTGGTCTCAAAGCAAATCTTTGCAAGATGGCAGGCAATATTGTCTTGCTTCGATTTTCAAATTGTGCCTATAAAAGGAAGTGGGAACTCCCTTGCTGACTACCTCTCAAGAGAACATCTCTTGAAGACACCCAAATCAACCCTGAGCACATCCTTCTCTCCTCCTCCCGATGGAACCTCATCCTGGTCGAAGGTGGCCAAACACTCAGCGGCCCGCCGCAAAACAACCAGCCACCCCGTCGTCTCGAAATGATCGCACCATTTCTCCCCAGGTAGTAGCATCCTCTTCCAGAGCTGCTACCTCAAAGGGCAAAATGTTTATTTCTCAATCATCTGTACCATCACCGATGATTGCATAAAATTACGCCATGGATATCCAGTTTGAGACAATATCCAGACGTCAACAAGGTTCTTCTCAAAAGATCTTGTCCATTCAATCAGGCCCATCCAGCCTTCCAATCCCTTCAAGTACATTGTTACGCCCTTTTGGTACTACAATGAAGAACATGCGTCCTGCCTCAGAAACCGCTTGTTCAAAATCTACGATTCCGAGGAATCCTTCCTCGTTTTCTCAAATCGTCAGGCCAAAAGTTTTTCAGTTAAGACCTCCAATAAATGGTTAATTATTTCACCAAAACTACCATGGTGGATTCAACCATCGAACCAGAATTCGACCGACCTTCGGTTCAAGAAGTCTGCAAAAAAATATTTCCTCACGGTTTCAACTTCTTGCCAGAGGATCTTCAAAAGACTCGTACTTTTTATGAGTTTATTCTGGTTGATTCCAAATCAGCAAAAATAACTCATATTCCTAATAGAAATGATCCCTCCAGGACCATTTATTCAAAATTTAGAATCTTCCGAGTTCTTACCCCGTCCTCCTGGAAACAGGGTATGTTCGTAGGGAAGAAATTTACAAAAACCTTTAAGCCCCAAACTTACAACTATCGCAACTACATGAAGGCGTGGTATGTTGTCTTCTGGCTTCAACGCTACAACCACTCCTGGTTTGTGACTTTTTGTAAGCAAGCTTACAAATCGCACTTTCCAAACTGGTAAAGTTGGTGGACGTAATTTGGTATCTCCGAGGAAATTTTCCCGATCGAGGTTCAACGTTCATACCAACTTTTCCAACAAAGCATCTACTTGTCCCCCCTTTCTAAGACGTTTAGATTCGCTTTGTATTTCCAAGTTCCATGAATCTTCTGCTGGAATTTCCAGTTAGGACACAGTGGCAATTTCAAAGCGTTGAGCAAAGCTTTACGCATCAAATGGTGGGAAAATTTTGACTACTCCTACCTAGAAGCTGAAAAGATGAAAATCTGGTTCAAGACCAACGTTCATCTCCAAGACATGACAAGGCAAGAATACGAGAGTTTCCTTCTCGCCAAAACCGCAGTCATGAGTTCACTAGCTGGAGCCGGGTCTCAGATCGACTTCAATTCAGTTCTCAATACTGTCGCGGTTCAAATCTCTGATCCATACGACCTTCAGACCGATGTTGATTCCTCCGCCTCTGTCAGTAACGATGTTAAAGACGACAAAGACGACTTCGATCCCTTCGAATGCTACGACATCAACGACCCATATTTAGATTCACAGCCTTGCTGATGATTCTGAATCTGGATCTTTCAAGTGTTTAATTTATTTTTCTTATTGTAAATTATTGTAAATTAATTTGTTTAAATTTCGTTTAAGTTTTTAGATAAGGTCATTGTATTCTGATCTTATCATCACTATCCCTATTATTTCGTGAACTAACTGCAGAAGAAATTCAGATGAAGTAGATGGCATGCTTCTGATGTGGAGTAACCAACCACAAGGCAGTGCGGTTAGCGTAAAGGATTGACTCAGTTGAGAGGATTCTATATCTCACAGGCAACCCTGGTCAAAGATAGAAGGTATTCCTTAGGCAGTTTAGGCAAGAGGCCTTAAGTAAGACCCTGGATGGAACGGCCTAATCAGACACCAGAGAAGCCTATACGATGATATACATAATCTGCAATCCTCGCTAAATCAGAAGAAGTCGGTGACATCATCAAACTTCCGAAGCAAATTTCCAATCCGATAGCAGCCATATCAACTTTTACTTTCCGTCTTTTATCTTTTAAAAAGGTATTTTGTCAGTTTGTAATAATTTTCCGCTTTACTTTATTTCTTTTCTTACTTTTACAAAGATAAGATGTCCTCTGTCGGCCACGCTTATCTTTATTTTTTATAAAGTAGATTCCAAAGAGATAAAATGTCAGTCAAGGACTTGTTTTGTTGGCTAATTATTATCTCCTTTGTTGTATCCAATTATGTTGAGACAAGTGTTAAGACAATAGAAAAAATCAATAATTGTAGCTTGTTGCAATTATGATTCTTTTCTATATATAGCAATTGCTCCCAACCCTAAATGAGTGTTAACACATCAATTCCTACATGGTGATCACTTATCATGAGTGAATTAATATCACAAACTACTTTTTTTTTTTACTAAAAATATCACAAACTACTTGATGAGTTAAATACTGAGTACTTTGAAAATTTTATAGGTTGAAAAGATTCTTCTAAAAATACCGGGATTAAATGAGAAGAGAAATTTGAATTTGTGACCCCTCCAATAACTGAAACTGGATAAATGACCCCATTTCCAAAAAACTTAATTTGTGACCCCATATTCTATTAATTATGACCCCTCTCAAAATATGACATAATGAAATTACCATTGTACCCTTGTTTTAAAAAAATTCATCCCCTCCCTCCCCATCCTTCGTCTCGGACGTTTCGTGGCACTCCCATCTCAAGTAAAACAGTAAACCCCCATCTCGGAGAATCCCCGTCTCGGAGAATCCATTTCGCACTCATCCATTTTTTCTGAAGATCATTCTTTCGCACTCATCTGTAAGCGTCGGATTCATCTCGGAGGCTGCAAGGTTAGTTTCTATCTTTTACAATGTAAGAAAGTTGCTGTTCTTTGTTGTATTAGCATGACCGGCGCTATCTGAAGCGACCGTATAGATTTAGGTTTAGTTTGACGTGATGATTGTAAGAGAAAAAAAATCCCTCGAAGGCGAAATCTCGGATTCTATCTCGTATTCAATCCCGGACCTCAGTGGTCCGGGATTGAATACTGATCGCATCCAAGATTGAAGCCTTCGAGGTCCGGGACTGACTTTCATCTCGGACTTGTCCAGGTCCGGTTCGACCCGGGATGAAAGGCAGAATGCTGTTTTGTTTAGTTTTTTTTTTAAGTTCCCTGTCACTTAGCTTAGTCTGTATCTAATATGTTTTATTTCAACTTTCTTATGAACGTAGAATGGATTTGAGACTCATCCTAGATCGTAATGACTGGTTTCCGGCCACGTTGACGAACTTTGCCCATGTTGATAAAACCACTACTAGGATTAAGGTCAGGCTAACCCCAACCCAGTTAGACATGTTTAGGCAAACATGTTTCGGTCCTATTCTGGACATGGACGTTGTTTTCAACGGTCCATTGATCCATCACCTGTTGTTGAGAGAGGTTGAAGAGCCTAGATAGGACGTCATTAGCTTTGACTTGTTTGGGAAGAGGGTGTCTTTTGGTAAGCGAGAGTTCGACCTAATCACCGGGCTCAGCCATAGGATGAATAGGGTAGATAAACATATTCCTGGACGAAGACTTAGAGCACGTTACTTGAAAGACAGTGTTAGGGTTAAGTGTAGTGAGCTGGAGAAGATTTTTTTGGAGGACGTTTTTTACGACGACGAGGATGTTGTAAAGGTTGGCATAGTTTACTTCATAGAACTTGCCATGATGGGGAAGGAGAGGAAGCAGTTCATAGATACGGCCCTGTTAGGTGTTGTGGATCGGTGGGAGGCGTTCTGCAACTATGACTAGAGTTCGATGATTTTTGATAGGACGATTTGGAGTCTCAAGAACACCCTGAAGGATAAACTGCCGGCGTACCAACAGAAGGCAACAGCGGACCCCACACACGTTGAGACTTATAGTCTGTACGGGTTTCCGTACGCATTTCAGGTTAGCGAGGTTTAAGTCAACTGTATAATTTTATACATTATTCAACTGCATCATTTATTTGCCTTTCCTGGATTCCAGGTATGGGCGTATGAGACGATCTCGACGTTGAGCCTGCGAGTAGCCACGAGGTTGAGCGATGACGCCATTCCTCGACTTCTCAGGTAGTCGTGCACTTATTCGCGCGGGTTTCGTGTGCTGGCGAGTGAGGTTTTCGATAACACGTGGGTAAGTAATTCTCTTTGGAGTTGTATGGTTCATATTTGGTTTTTCATTTCGATCTAATCATAGGTTTTTTGCAGTCCAAGGTTAAGGAACACTTGTTGGCGACGGATGCTGAGGAACAACACATGGTTCGTGTCATTCTTCCACCAGAATTCCGTGTTATACCTGATCCGCCTGCTGTACCTGATCGGGCTATTGTACCTGATCGGGCTGTTGTACCTGATCCGCCTGCTTCACCTGAACGGGCAGCTGTACCTGATCCGCCCGCTGATGTGGAAATGGGTCCTCTAGAGGATCCGGTAGTAGATGCACATGCGGTAGACGAGGCTAGACCCACTACAAACGACTGTGAAGGGTTAGAGAAAAGGTCGAAGAAGAATAAATTCAAGAAGAGGATCAACAGACGGTTGAAGAGGCTAGATAACCGTGTCGGTGCTATCGAGGACACACTGGGTGACTTTGGAGTCGCCTTGAAAGGTATTCAGAGATACCTAAAGAAACTGGCGAAGGTACTAATTTAATATGTATACAAATTTGTTTTTAATTATTACAATAATGCTCATGGGCCAGTGTTTTGGGTGCAGGGTAAATTCCCTAATCCGAGCAAGTATTTCGGAGGTGGGGGTGGGCCCGATGATGACAGTCCATCGGATCAAGGCCTGATGAGTCCCCGAAGCCAGATGGAGGTCGGAAGAGTATGGACGAGGACCAGAGGCCTGATAAGGACCAGAGGACGGATGAAGACCTGGAGACTAAAAAGGAACCGACGTCGGGACATGGTCCGAATAGTATCGACGAGGATCCGAAGAGAAGGGACGATGATCCAATGATAACGGAGG
>NW_019104506.1:261988-276571 GCF_001995035.1 Momordica charantia
GTTCCCATATTCTGCTTGAGAGTGTCCTTCTTCAGACTCTGCCAACGGGTCATATGATTCACCACTTTCATCTTCGTTATCATTCCATACTCCCGACACATCCCAATCACACATTCTATCATCTCCTAGATTACATGGAACAACATCTGGCCCCAATGGTGTTAAACCCTCTACATCATGACCTATATGCCCGCAGGAGGGGTGTGACTGTCGGGAAGAAGAGGGGTTCGATGATGAGGAAGAAAATGAGGGTATAGGATATGTGGGTCTCTGGAATGGGGGAATACAAGCTGCGGACATAGGAATCGATGACACATTTTGGCCTAAATAATATGGGAAAGAAGGCATGTACGTTTCATTCCCATGTACCTGCTTTGGCACATTAGATATATATATATAGGCAATTCAGATACATCCTCACCAGTAAAAAAAAAACGCAAATCATCGTCATTAGTTATTTCCATCACACAAACTTCGGTTTTAAAATGATACACGTGTCTAATTATAATATCAAACTGTAGGGGGTTAATGTTACTCAATCTATACACGTGACCTAGAAATTATCTGTACGTGATTGTACTATCCACTGTCAATCCCCTCGTACGACCGCCGACATAATCTTTTTCATTATCATTCCATTCTCCACCGAATGTTATGAAAACACGAGGCATCCTGCAAATAGATAAAACTAAGTGAGATAGGAAAATCGATCATTCAGAAATAAAATATTAAAAATTAAGAAAATAAAAAAAATGTCTCGGATGAATCTTGGACCAGTCTTGGTCCGAGATACATCTGAGACAGTCCCGATACGTGATGCATCGGGATTGTTTACATTCAATCCTGGACCAGGTATAGATCCGGGATTGAAGTAATTGCAATAATCTGATTTTTTTTTTTCTTGTCAACAGCCAAAGTGGGACCTAAATCTGTTTATCAATTAAAATCCTTTTCCTTTTTCACTTCTTTTTGGGCCAACATGGAGAACTAACCATCTTTGCATAAATAATATCAACTCTATTTGATTTTGGTGTATAAACGGGTTTACTGGGAGACTTTACCCCAACGTATAGTACTTGGCCTTAGTCAGCAAAGTCAATCTTACTTGAAAAAGCATCCCAGTCTCAGTCTACTTTGATTTTGTAGAGACTAAGGTTGGAGAAAATCCAATGTTATGTATTCTCATTATTAAAGTCTATATATATAGACAAATATACAAGGTTGACCTAATCCTATAAGGAGAAGGTAAATGACAAATTAATATTCATACAAGAATATAAAATATACTAATCTATATACTCTAACAGATTTAAAATGAGGTAATTACCGCAACTTTTCAAAAACATTTCACAAAAACATTTTCATGATCACATAAAAATATATACTGTACTATGAATTAACTCAATAAGCAAAACAAAAAATACCAAAATACTCAGCTTTTCCAAGATACGCCCAACTTTTGCACAACCATACTAATGCACCGACCTACCTGCAAGTTTTCAGACAAACCATAGGTTAATTCATCACTTCTTTAATTACATTAACATTTTTAATTAAACTTGACCAGCTAATAAAGGTAAAAAGGTTTTTTTTTCTTGATTTTCTAAATGAAGCAAAAGAGAAGGATAAATACAAGACTCAAAATGAACTAAATGTAGTCATAATTTTGATAGTTTTCGTTATACATGAATCAAAAAGGATATTTCGAAAGTATAGAAACCAAAATCACCAAAGCGAAAGTATAGATGGACCAAAACAATGTTTAAGCCCAAAATAAAAGTAGATAGCTTTTCGTAGATATTTTTTCAAATTCTATGAAAATGAAGTTATTTCTCTCTCGCATGAAAAAGGGAAAAATAAGAATACAAAGTAAAAGCATACCACAAAATTGCATACTTTCTTTAGAAAGGTGGTGACACTAATCAAATCACCTTGATAATGAATTTATCAACATCTCCAAAATACTTGATGAACTTAGAAGTTGTCATGCAAACGAGAGTTTTAACAATGAATTCAGACATTTAAGTTGATAGTTTAGCAATGCCAGTACCTTTCGTAGCCTGTGGTTATGGTTGTTGGTGTAGAAACTGCGACGTCGTGAGAAAATTGTCAACCATTTTCCTTTCTCTTGCATGCAGTAGATGAAGACCACACTGTTGCACATCTAATAATTCCTCATAATTGCTACTAACCATACTCCTAAAGTAATTGCAATATTTCAAAGGGATATGAAATGCTGAAAGTGGTATGAAAAAGAGCCAAATGAATGATGTTCTGCATTGGCTCAAAAGCACTTTTGCAGGAACAAGCAAGTGGTGCTTCGGTTTCACCTCATGAGAATCAACTCCAAATTCACATTTAAGATCCAACACTTTGATACCACTCTGTGGCTCTGGAATCCTTTCAAGTTTTTCTATCAGCTTGCTTATGGTCACCACAGCACACATAAGAACCCCAACATGATATTCAATAAAATTCACTATTTCTGGTATTCTTATTGTTGCCTCGTTTCCCATGCTTCTACTGATGAAAAAATTTGGGATTTCTTTTCCATGAATAATAGAGTTGAACTTACTTTTGTACCGATCCTGTCAGCATAGTATGCAATCAAGTATATATAAAGCTAATCAAATCATTTTTAGAGAGAGATAGAGAGAGAGAACCTGAATCCTCTCCTTGAAGGGTGGGCGTTGAGAACTTTCATGTCTTAATGTCTCAGTTGAAAGGTGTTGAGTTGGATTATTAGAAGTAGATGTTGCGACTTTTTTCCATATGGGCTGTTGATACGTTGCTAAAAGGTCTCTCAAAATCTTGTGGCTATAATTCTGACATTGCTTTTGTTCACTCTTTAGCACACAATCCACAATTTTGTGGATAAATCCGTCTACGTTGTGCTGGTAAACCAGACGAGCCCCACATAGCTCAACTTTCAAGCTCGTAGAATTAGTAAGAAATTTAACATAAAGATGATTTGACTTATCTTGTACATAGGGAGACGTCTCTCGTGGTTTGAAAATCATGAAGAGTATTTTAGATGAAGACCATAATAACTGCAGAGGAATCATATGAGGGCTATGAAATGCATATGATCTTACTCTCTTTAAATATGTACCATTCTCATCAATGTCTATTTGCCAGCTGAAGGGATGATCTTTAACAAATTCAGAGTTCCTCTCTACCGAAAAGACAGCAAACATGGCCAATCCCATCCATTTCTTCTCTCTAAACATATTTGGAGGGAGCTTCATTTTCACTGTGTCATTGAGTTGCTGGATTCTAAACCAACTTGGAACTTGGTTTTGTGGGAAAAAGTAAAATGGAAAAATATGCTTTGTATCCTTAAAAAAAACAAAAATATGGTGTCATGAATCTACAATAACACAAAACAAAAGAGAAAGATAATTAATATATTTTATAAGAAGACATACCTCATACGTTCTCCGAAGAATTGATTTGAGGTTCCTTCTCAATAATGAAAATGAGTCTCTTTCATTCTCAACAAATTGAATTAAATAGTTATGTTCCACAGTTTCTGGCTCATCACAATTACATTCACTCCAGTGATTACCCCCTACAATAAATGTCTGGAATTTTTCCTGAATGCAATACATCCTACTGAACATTTTTGCCATAAATTGTGATGCATTTTGGTGGGAGAGTATAGAGGCACCACACATTTGTATATGGACAGACGACACTTCATACTTAATCGTAGCCTTAAAACTACATAATGAGTTTTGCATTGATGTGCTTTTTGGAAGCTTGTGAGATGGTATAAATAGTGTCCAAAATCTTATTCTAGATGTCAACGCAAATGTCCCATAGAAAACAGTAATGGTAGGGTTCATATCAGTTTCCAACTCAATGGAGAAGTTGCAATAAAATGTATCAACTTCATTATGACTCGTGTTCTTAGAGCATTGAATAGAAGCTGAGAGGACAACTCCATAGATAATGTTTGCATCATTTTTCACCTGATTGTACTCAACTTCTACCGAATTACCTTCTCTTATTTCATCAAAGCATTCCAAAATTTCAGCCTTATCACAAGTAGTACCAAACGTGGCTCTTTCCAAAATAAGCTCCTACAAAATTAAGATCAAATTAAAATAGTTTTTCAATCTAAAAGATATGCAAATTGTTGACATGCATGTTAATATTCAATACTATAAAATGATGTGATAGAAAGAGACCTCATAAGTCTTCGGGTCTAACTTGGATTTAATTTCTGAGCCGTACTCAAGCCTAAAAGGCTTGTCAAGCTGACAAGGAAGGCTTTGATCAATAGGCATTCCAGATTCAACTGAAGAGAACTTGGGTTCTAGATTTATTGAAGGCTTTGGTATTTGCTGCAACTTAAAGCAATCATGAAACATCAATTGTTTTAGATTCACAAGGTGATTGATGCTTTTTGGGTATTGTACAAAATGATTTCCACTGAGGTCTAGACTTTCCAGTGAGGAAAAGCAATGAAGATCTTCAGGAATGTCTTCATCCACTAGATTGCAATTTTTTAGACAGAGATGTTCAAGTGACTTCAAACCAAAACCCAAACCTGAGATTTGTCGATTTGATCTTTGAATATCGCGAGGTAGTAAGGAATGCCAAATCTTGCGTGATAGCCCTTCGCAATTTAATCTTTTAAGATTCTCTAAATAATGAATAGTGGGCGGTGCTTGACAGATAGAAGTTTTACCAATGTCGAGGTACTCCAAACATTGTGCATTTCCCAAACTCGGCGGAATTTGGTCAAGGCTTTTACAACCTTCCAAAAGTAGAACTTGAAGAGACTTCAAGTTACCAATTTCACTTGGAAGACTAGAAAGCATAATACAATTTCTCAGGTCCAACAAAACTAGCCCAATTAAACATCCAATTGAGGAGTGAAGTTGTTTTATGGGAGTCCCAACTAGATGAAGTCGACTCAAGTGTTCCATATTCACCTCAAATTTGGGAGAACTTGTAAGACCTGATTCAGAAAGAATTAAACCTTCGAGACTTTTGCATCTCAAATGTGACGAAAAGCTTTTAAAACTTGAGCAGTTACTTAGGTCCAGAAGTCTGAGACGATTCAGATCATTGATGGAAGGGTGAATGTGATACAATTTTCTACAATTACGTAGTACCAATCTTTCAAGATTTGGGACCTTTGAAAAATCAGGGGTCCCAAGTAAATACTTTGAGTCACTAACATCGATCACCTTCAGTTTCTCAAAGTCCTGGTGCAAAATAATTTGTTCCATCTTTTAGTCAAATATATAAATACTTGATGACATTATTATTGAAGGTAGAGTTACAGAAGAAATAAAATTTAACCTTTTTTCCCTCCCAAAGTATTTCAATACTACTCAGAGGCAGGTGCAGTTCAAGTAAACACCTTGATTGAAAATTTGGAGGCAAACACTTTGACGGATAGCCTGGCCAATTGATAAATCCCAAAAGGTTTGAGAGAAAATTGATATTTCCAGAAAGCTGCACATTGCTAATTTCCAATATTCTTAAATAGGTCATATCTGTAAATGACTTGGCCTCCAAAATTAATTCTTTTTGCTTCTTCTCCAAGTTTAAGACTATGCCTTCAGTGTATTTTAATCCCTAACATTCGAATGTTCATAGTAAATACTTAACTAGAATAATTATATTAAAGAGGAGAGAGAGGGCATAAAGATAGGACAAAATTAACTTACATGTTTCACAGTAAAAACACGATCAACATCTTCCTGAAACCAAATCCTACTTTGTTTACCCGGTTGAGTTAAAGATTCTCTATGCACAATTTCTTGACCTAAGGCCACAACTAAATCATGCATTAATATCTTCGTAGGTGAAACTTCAAGTAGACATCTTTCCATAAACAATTGTAATTCACTGTAAGGGCTATAACCAAAGCACTCAAGTATTTCAATCACTTTGTCTTTCTTCCTCCCATGGAATAAACATGCCAAATCAAGAAAAACTTTCTGACTTTCTACTCCTAACCCATCATAACTAATCTTTAATACCTCAAACAAATTCTTTTCATCAACTTTGATGAGCCTATACAATGTTTCCTTCCATATTACCTCTTCCTTTTTATTCAAATAGGATCCAATTACTTTCAAAGCTAATGGAAGTCTTCCAAGCTTTTCTAAGATCTCCTTGCTAAGATTCATGAAATTGCTATCAATGTAGTCGATTCCAAAGGCACGATTGCAGAAGAGTTGTAGGGCACTGTCAGCATCTAGTAACTTCAACTTGTATTCTATAATTTCATAGGGTTGATGGAGAATTTCTTTGTTTCTAGTTGTAATGATAATTCTACTCCCTGGACCAAACCAATCGGGACTTCTAGCTAGCATTTCTAGTTGCTCTTTTTCTTCAACCCCGTCAAGAACAAGAAGAACTTTTCTACTGCATAGTTGATTCTTGATCATTTCTGCTCCATAATCCTCATCCCACATTCTAACGTTTTCTTTTAAAAAAAGTCTGGATAGTAGTTGTTCTTGAAGTGACAATAAATTATTTTGCTTAGAACTACCTCCAAAAACACGAAGAAAACAACTACCCTCAAAATTAGATTTGATGCAGTCATACACGACTTTAGCAATGGTTGTTTTACCGATGCCACCCATCCCAACAATCCCTACAAAGCGTACGTCGTCCAATCCTAAACCAAGTTTCACATTCATTTTTAGCAACTGATATGTCATTCCAACTAAATTCTTGTCTGAAGTTGCTATCTTAGGACGCCATCTTTCAAATATCTGGTTAGTAATTTTCTTTACGATATTTACTTCAGAGCTGCATAACAAAAGGCAGAGTACATTAAAGTTAATCGACAATATTGGGAGATGGAAAAAAATTATATTTTATAGGTTAAATTATAAATTTAGTCCCTAACCCTTCAAAGTTGTATCAAATAGGTTTCTAAACTCTAGAAAGTGTCAGGTCCCTAAATTTTCAAGTTGAGGGCCTAATTTGTAACTTATCTATTAACTTTTTATGTATCTATCACATGTGGTAAGTTCGTTCGAAACCTCATAATCACACATAATCTTTAAATAGTATAGTTAACAAGCCACATAAACACTAAACTAACAAAGTTTGATAGAGTTAACGGCAGAAATTTATTTGACCTATTTCATACTAGAAAGTTCAAGAACTAAATTGTAATCAAACCTATTTTATAATATCAATTGAAATGAGATTCATCCGTAACTTCAATATCTAATTTTAAGACAATCAAATGATATTTAGTTTACCTGTGCTGTGTAACAACTTCTCCCGTGAGGTTGCCAATTTTTGTCATGGAATCCTTCCAATTCTTAACCTCCACCAAGTACTTTTCCTTTTGCTGGCCTGTGATTTTTTTAGCGTCTTCTTCATGTTCATCAAAGCTTTTCTTGAAATTTCCAGACTGATGTCGAACATGGGAAGGATCCACATGGTAAAACACAGGAAGAACTTGATGTGTCGTCTCAGACATACAATCCATTATCTTGACTAACTCTTTCAAGCACCACTTGGAAGAAGCATAGTCTTTCGATAGAACCACGATTGAAGACCTGGATTCTTCAATTGCTTTCATAAGGTTTTCACTAAGATCGTCCCCGATCAAGAGCTTCCTATCGTCCATAAAAGTCATTATTCCCAATTGATGCAAGGCCTCGTACAGAAATCCGACGAAATTGTTGCGAGTGTCTTCCCCTCTGAAACTTATGAAAACATCATAAGTCATTCGTGGGCGATTAGGAGGAGCTGTTGAGGGAACCTCCATGGTTGCAGAGAAGAGAACCTGAAAATTGAAAGGAAATTGAATTGGGTAGAGAAAACTCACCAAAGGAAAGTCATGGCCTCCCCTTCTGTTGTTTATTGGTTTTTCTTCGCGACTCTCTTCGAGCTGCATTGAGTTGAAATTTTGCATTATTGGTTTGGTGAGTGGTCCATTCTCACAGTCAACTTTCTAGTCATGAGGTTGGAAAAAAGGAAAAACAAAGACAAAATATATTATGAAATTCTTTTATTCAAAAATTGTATGTTATCGAAATCGATCAAAGATATATAGTGACGGGTTCCTTGGAATTTCATCCGTTCCGAATTCAAGTGGCTGCTCATCATTCCAAAGGTGAACATTTCTATTGACCGTAACTGTTATGGTTTACAATCCATGGTTCTTAATCAACCATTTCTCTTATAAAGTTTTAAGAGAGAATAACGAGTAATAAGAGAATCTTTGTTGCTAAAGTGAGCATAGCTTAGCAATAATTAACATAATCTTCAGTCAAGAAGTTGTGAGTTCGATCTCCCATCACTACTCAAACAAAAAAAATAAATATATAATTTTCTTCTTTCTAACAATAAATATATTATGGTACTAATTATCTTAATTACAATAATAATAAATTTTAACTTATTTTATTATTCGTTGATAGTAAATATTTTTTATTAGAACAATTTATTTAATATTAATAAATAATGAATAATTAAAATAAAATTGCATCAACTAAAAAACTTTTTTATTGGTGCAACTATGATTTAATATAAAATATTATTATATGATTGTTATTGTTGTAAAATTATGAAACAAAATGAGGCACAACGAGTACACGAGTAACGAGAGAAAAACGTAAATAGACAAAACAACAAATCACCAAAAGTATAAAAGAAATGAAACTTTCAAAATGGAATATACATTTTCAAAATGGAATTTCCCACCAAAATTTTCCTCCAATTTTCACATCACAAATGAGCCATGAATTGCTACTATTTATAAACAATTTGTACAACCATGAGGTGTTATACACTAATCATAGGTAGAAAATAGACACATGGGATATTTGAGAACTCAGCACTTGATCATGGTTCATTTGAACCTTTGGAGATACTAGGTAAATGAAGATGTTGACACATAGGTTAGGGTTTATTAAGGCATCTTTCTTTTTGACACCTAAGATGGGCATCTATTTTTTTAGAATGTTTATAATACTCCCCCTTAGATGTCCATTGTATATATATGAAATGTCTCATTAAAATCTTATTAGGAAAAGACTCAATGGGAAAAAGAGTACCTATTATATATATATATATATATATATATATATATATAATAAACTCAAAAATAAAATATATTATACTCCTCCTCATGGAAACATCATTTGAAATCTCTGAGCCGCTGTATTCCAATATCGCATACCAAAAGTTGTAGTAGGTAATCCCTTTGTAAATAAATTTGCTAGGTTATCCTTCGAGCAAATTTGTTGAATATTGATATTGTCATTTTCTTCAAGATCACGAGTGTAGAAGAGCTTATGTGAGATATGTTTTGTTCTATCCCCTTTAATATATCCTCTTTTGATTTGGGCTATACATGTTGTGTTATATTCGTATAATATCGTTGGAAGATTATTAGGTGACAAGTCACATGTTCCACGAATGTGTTGAGTCATTGATCTTAACCATACATATTCTCGACTAGCCTCATGAAGAACAATAATTTCAACATGATTTGAGGATGTAGCTATTATGGTTTGTTTCACTAATCGCCATGATATAGTAGTTCCTCCACATATGAACAAATAACCTGTTTGAGATCTAGCTTTGTATGGATCAGATAAATATCCAGCATCTGGATAGCTAACTAGATCAAAATTTGATTTGTTTGAATAAAACAAGCTCATATCATATCAGTTGTTCCTCGAAGATAACGGAATACACGCTTAACCCCATTCCAATATCTTTTTGTTGGAGAATAACTATATCTAACTAATAAATTAACTGAAAATGCTATATCTTGAAATATCAACGTAACTAAAATGGAATAAAAAAATTAATCGACAAGATTTACAATATAACAAAAACATAATACTATAATTGCAATATATGATACGGAAGGAAAATCTATACTTATTTGGTAATAAATAGCTGAAAATTATATAATAAACATTAAAAGATGACATCTTCCAGGACAATATTGAGACAAAAAAAAAATAGAAATTCAAATCTAGAAATTTAGATTTGTAAAATATGGGGAAAAAATTGGACATTTGTGAAATATTATTACTAATTTGAGCAATTTGAAATAATTTCCCTTATATAAGCGGTTGAGAAAGCAGACCCACTGGAAATTTAGAATAGGTGTCCCTATTTATTACCTTATTTTAAAAAATGGTCAAATAATCTTTGATAATAAAAAATCTTTGTAAATTTGATTTTGACCTTCTTCTCCATTCCTATTTAGTTATTGTTTTTTGAAATCAAAATATTCTAACTTTCATTATCTTTCCTAGATTCTATCTCTCATTCATTCTCGTTTCTTTTCCAACCACTATTGCTATAAACTTACTTGATAGAGATTGAACTCACTAAATCAGAAGAGATAGCACACCAAGAGATGATCGTAGAACGAAACAATTGGAGCAGAGTTGATAAAGGGAGAGAGTGGGGAGAGAGACGAGGCAGGTGATAGAGTTGGTTGCAAGTGGGCGGTGGGTGGTAGAGGGAAATGAGAGAGATGCCTATATGCTAATTTTCTACCCATTGTCTATACATTTTTGGCTTGAGATAGAGTGCCTTTTGTTTTGAGGTAGAGTACTTTATATTTTTATATTAACTGTTCACAATACACCTTATTTCTTTCTGTTTATCGTATTTGTTCCTCTATATACAGTATTTTGTTCCTTTGTATATCGTATTTGTTCTCTATTTACCGTATTTATTCCTCAGTGCATTGTTCATTGTATTAGTTCTAGCTTGGGTCTCAGTATTTATATTTCTAACTACATTTTGTTTCTTAATATTTATTATATATTCTTTAAGATTTTTTAGTATGAGTTTCAATAATGATTTTATTGTTTAAATTCTGTTTTAGATTTTAATTTAATGAATGTTTTTTCTTAGATTTTTTAGTATGATTCTCCTAAAACTTAGTTAGAAAAACATTTGAACTAAAAAATATAAGTATGATTCTCAAAATATTTGAATTGTCCAGTAAAAATTTCATACCTAGAAAATTAGTAGAAATCTTCGTTTAGGTTGTTCATTCTTCAAAACTAAAAATTGTTTGGTCATCTTTTGAAATTGTCATGGCCAAACAACTTTAAATTTTCAATAATGGTCAACGTAAAAACAAGAAGATCTCTACTACTCTTTAAGGTACGAAATTACCTCCCTAAAATAATTTTAAAATGAATATATTATTTTTCATTTTTTACAGGAGAATCTACCTATATTTTTCATAATTCATATATTTTTAGAATCTTACCTATATTTTGTTTTTCCCAACCAATTTTTAGGAGAATTATACTAGGAAAAATATCCATTAAATTAAAATCTAAAACAAAATTCAAACAAGAAAATCATTATTGAAAATTATACTCAATAAAATAGAACAAATTCGATGAAAGTGAACAGAGGACAGGAACAAATACGGTGGAGGTGAATAGAGGAACAAATACGGTAAAGGTGAACAAAGGAACAAAATACGGTAAAGGTGAATAGAGAAATAGAGAAACAAATACGGTGAACAGAGGAAAAAAATAATGTGAAGAAATAAGCTGTATTTTTGTGAACAATTAATACAAAAAGTATAAAACACTCTACCTAAAACCAAAAGAAATTTGTAGAAACCCAACATATATGCCTCTCTCTCCTGCTCTATCACCCATCACATTACCCACCGTTGTTTCCTCACTCGATTCCGTCAATTTGTCTCATCGCCTAACAGATCTTGTCTCTCTCGCTTGATTTCTGTCTCCCTTACCATACCCTCAACTCAGCTCCGATCGTCTCCTCTCTGATCATCTCCCTTAATGCGACATCTCTTTAAATTTGGCTAGTTCTGTGTCTATGTATTAAGTTTATAGCAAATAGTTGTTGAAAAAAAACTAGAATCAAGGGTAGATAGAATCTAGGAGATGATAAAAGTTAAATATATTTTGTTTTTATAAATAATAACTAAATAGAAAGGGTAAAAGTGTCAAAATCAAACCTGCAAAATAGTTAGAAAAATACAAATTGACATTTTTAATTATCAAGATCATTCAACCATTCTTCAAAACTGGGTGACAAATAAGGACACCTGCTGTAAATTGGTAATTTAAAATTTACTCCTAAATAGGTCTATCGATGGACAAAAGTGTAAATATTTGAGATCGAAGACACTTTTGTTATTAGAATCTTAAAAATGAATTAGCTGCATACTTAGCCCTAATGCAAATATGGATTCTAACTCTACATTAAAAAAATTTCCAGGTTCGTTTAAGGAACTTGAGATAGTAAATCTATATTTCTACACTTGCCTTTAATGGTAAATGTAGTCTAGACACATTTACTTTATAAGAGAGTGAGTCTTTTGGTTCGATAATACTTCAATTTTAATTTTTTAAAATTATACTTATTTACTCACATTATTTTTTACCTTAAAAAAAAAAGAAAGCTCCTTCTTGGCTAATTTTTTTTAATAGCAAATGTAACAAAAATACATTTTCAAAAGATACCTTTAGTTTCAAAAAAATAAATTTGATTAGAATTTTGAAAATGTTCTAAAAAGTAGTAGACTATACAACGTCAACGAGTATATCTCAGTGGTAATTATATTGGCATATATCTCAAACTAAGAAGTTGTGAGTTCAACGCTTATATTTTTAAAACTAAAATGGTTATTAAAATGGAATTTCTAAGGCACCCTAGGTAGGCATGTTCATGGGGGGGGGAGGCTTCTCCATGAAATTTTGTGGGGATTGGGGTGGGGATCCCCAAGGGAAATTCATGGGGTTCGGGTTCCCGTCCCCATCCCCATTTAGGTGGTGGGGAAAATTTTTTCCCTATCCCCACCCGTGGGGAAATTTAAACAGGGATTCACTTCCCCATTTAGGCGGTCCCCGTGGGGATGCGGGGCCATCCCTACCCTAGGGTGTTGGCGCAGTGTCAAGAGACTTGGATTTTGACACCCAAGATTCAGGTTCAAGCCCTCTTCTGTCCAGAATTAAAAAAAAAAGTTCTAAACTATGATAATTATAAAATATAATAAAAATGTAACACCCTGAACTTTTGGGTTAACTGGTTAACTTTTATATGTACAATAATTAGTAATTTGTCTTGTAAAATTATGGAGCAAAATGAGGCACCACGAGTCATGAACAACGAGAAAATACGAGATTTGACAAAATATAAATTTAGAAATTTGAAAATAAAACATAAATTCTTTTAGAAATTTAATAAAGATTTTCCACTAAAATCTAGTAAAATTCTCACCAACAAATTAACCATGAATTGCCACTATTTATAGGCAATTTGTACAACCATGATGTTACATTTGAACACTAATAATAGGTAGAAAATAGACACGTGAGATATTGAGAATTAAACACATGAATATGGGTTAACTTGACACTTAGACACTAAGCAAATGGAAGAAATTGACACATGAAGTTAGGGTTATTTAGACATCCCATATTTTGAAACCTAAGGACATCTATCACTTGATAATAATGTTTATAATAATTTGAATATTTTTTAGAATTTTCTATAAAAATCTAAATATCTATTAACATATTTCATAAATAAATAAAAAAGATAAATATGATCTTTTTTAATTTTGAATTTGAATTTAAATCTTATTTAAATAAGGCCTCACGATTTCCATAGCTAAGGATATGCTAGACCTTAACAATATTTCATTTCCGAACTCTTACTCTCTTTTTGACAGCCAACATCTTCCCTCTTATTTAAAATTCTAAAAGCGAGTAGTATCAACTTCTAATTCATTTTGGATTGATATTAAGGTAAGTGATTCTACTTTTAGAATACTTTAGAATTAGGTTGAAAAGTATGTATGATGTTTGTATGATGTTTTGAATGAATTTGTGATTGAATGTTATTTATGTATGTGATTGTTATATATGATTGTTATGTTTGTATTAAAGAATGTTTATTTAATGAGATATCATGAAGATGTTTTTATGAAAATTGAAAATTTGTGGTAATTACCTCATTTTAAAGTAGACTGGTACTGAGACTAAGGCGAACTCTACTGACTAGGGGTCAACTATCTATTGGGGTAGAGTCTCTTAKGAAACCCACTTTCAGTTGGGGAGGGAACTAAGGACAGCAGGATGTCTCTCAATTTAAGCAAAAGGTGATTCACCATCTTGGGCTCATAATGTCTAATCAACAGGAGAAAGTGAAGCCAACAGCAAGTTCCTCCAATTCTATGGAGAATCTAATGAGAGAATACATGGCGAAAAATGATGCAACGTTCCAAAGCCAAGCAGCTTCTCTAAGAAATTTAGAAGTCCAATTGGGGTAAATGGCAAATGAGTTGAAAAATAGGCCTCTTGGTACTTTCCCTAATGACACTGAAAATCCCAAGAGAGAGGGAAGAAAAAAGGTAAAGTTATAACTCTAAGGTGTGGGAAGACTTTATCCCCATTGTATCCTTCAGAAACGCGAGCAGACTGCAATGAACAAGATGATGGAAAAAATACATACATGCGCAGCGGAAGTGAGCAAAAATCGAAATAACAATCTAGATGCATAATACAACCTAGGATTAAACATGCATGGTCATACATTATGATGCTTAGAGATAAGTAGAGAAAAATACAA
>NW_019104506.1:277491-303381 GCF_001995035.1 Momordica charantia
GAGATTAACCGGTTAAACTCTTTAACCTAGTTAACCAACAATCGTTAACTACACGGTCACTCCACTAAAGCCCGTAGCTGCACTCTCCTCACTGTAGATATATTATGTCCATTTGATATAACCATGATCGGTAAGTCGACCCTTCACAGGTTGTTCGTAATTACAGCTGGGTCAAAATACCGCTTTACCCCTGTAATTACCTCTTGTTCCTTAAGTCCCACTAATCCTCTGATGAACAATGATTTGTAGTCCAACTATCAAATCAAAAAATCCTCTCAAACCTTTTGATGAGGGTGGCGCCAATTGTTCAAGACCTGGATTTAGCCCTTAAGAGAACAACCTCTCTACTATCCCAAAATTGGGTAGAAGTGAATTCCTTCTTGCACCCTATGTCCCTAGCTATCTACCGGGTCTTACCCTTGAAATGGGAGGCTTATTGAGCCAGCGCTGTTGAGCTGCTCTCACCCATGCAGATCTAAGGATAATCCCGAGTAAATAGAAGTTTATAGTTAGCTCAGGATTAAGATCGAGTTACCTAGGCCATCAAAGTTGAGATAGTCAGTTTCAAATAGTAAACGGTGTTATAAAGTAAAAGTGACTATCTCATGGTCCGGTCTTATGCAAACTCTTTGCACGGGACACCCCTACTCGCATGTCTTCACATGAACGAATTAGGATCACATCGTTTGTACTAGCTACAAAGTGGGCCGCATCCATAGTGTCCCCAGAATAAGGCGCCCAACCTTATTCCTATACTATAGACCATTTAGACTGTTAACTCAAACTTGATCCATATTTATGTCTCTTACATAGAGTTTGAGTCTCAGGTAACAGTCTAGGATCCTTTATTTTATTGGATTTAGATATAGTAAGAACATTTTATTGGATCAATAACTACTTATTGATTAAAACCTTCAATAACAACTTTATTGAATGATAAAAGTATATCTGTCATTTTCAAACTATGAGTTTTAGGACATAAAACCCAACACAAGAAACTATAGAAAATGTGCTGGCTGATGATAAAGGAGTGAACAAGCTAGAGCATCAGATAAGCAAATACCAGTGATAGAAGCTCAGCCTGAAGCTAAAATTAGCAGAGGGAAAAGAGCATCAGAAGCTGAATTAGTGGAGGAAGCAGAACCAAGTGAAGCACCAATCCAGAAAAGTGTGGAAGCACTAGGGGAATATAGACCGCCACCTCCCTATCCTCAAAGGCTTCAAAAGAAAAACCAAGATAATCAACTCAAGCATTTTTTGGATGCGTTGAAGCAACTTCACATCAATATACCCTTAGTTGAGGCTCTTGAGCAGATGTCTAACTATGCAAAATTTTTGAAGGATATCTTGATTAAGAAAAGGAGGTTTGGAGAGTTTGAAACCGTAGCTTTAACCAAGGAGTGAAGTACAATTTTAATAGACAAGCTTCCACAGAAAATCTAGGATCTAGGGAGTTTTACTATTCCAATATCTATTGGTGGAAGGAATGATGCTCTATGCGATTTGAGTGTCAGCATAAATCTCATGCCATTGTCACTATATCAGAGGTTGCGTATTTGTGAAGCAAGGCCCACCACGGTGACACTACACCTAGCTGACAGGTCAATCACTCACCCAGAGGGTAAGATCGAAGATGTGTTAGTGCAGGTGGACAAGTTCATTTTCCCAGCTAACTTCATCATCCTCAATTATGAAACAGACAAAGAGATCCCAATAATTTTGGGGGGCCTTTTCTATCCAATGGTATAGTGCTAATAGATGTGCATAATGGGGAGTTAACCATGAGAGTGAACGATCAACATGTTACATTTTATGTTTTTAATTTGGTAAAATATTCTACTGATATAGAAGAATGCTCTCTCTTAAGACTTGCAGACGACTTGTTGAGTAAGGAAATACAAAAGAAGACCTTGTTGGATCGCTTGGAGAAAGAACTTACCGTAGCCTACGAACATGTAGGGGACACTATCGATGCTGGAGCATCTCAGCCCATGGGCGACTCCAGCGGTGAAGAAGAAGAAGATTAACTGAGGGGAGTTGGTTTCCCCTACTTGACATTTTATTTTCTATGCTGATTTACTTTATGTCATTCGTATATTTGCTTGCATGTCTTAGGGTAGTGTTTAATTTCTAGTAGCTGTTAGTTTTTCAACTCCTAGAGTAGTTTCTTATGTTTTTGTTTGATGTTTTAGTATAATTCCATGAAATGAAAGGAAGATGAAAAGTAAGGTTGAAAATGAGAGGTCCAGTGTAGAATGGTCTGATAGTGCATGCTGATTGATTCTAAACTTTTGCCTTTAGTGTCTGGTAAGGGTGTTCACGGGTTGGGTTGGGTCAGGTTAGGGGTATTTTTGGGACCAACCCGAATTTTTGGGTTGGCCATACGTGGGAACCGACGGGTCTAAAATTGATGGCCAACCCAATCTAACCCAACCCAAATATTTCGGGTTGGGTCGGGTTGGGTTATCGTGTTGTTCCCTTTGCTGCGACGACGACGATGGGCTGCAGCAGCGACAACAGATTGCGACAGGAACTATGCTGCGAAGGCTGGCGGTGACGGGAGAGGGAGCGGCGAAGCCGGTGGTGACGGGATTTGGAGTGGCAAAGGCTGGCAGTGACGGGATCTGGAGCGACGAAGGTTGGAGGCAACGAGATCTGGAGTCGCGAAGGCTGGAGGCGATGAGAGCGGGAGCGGCGAAGCCTGGCGGACACGAGAGTGGTGAAAGGCCGACATCGATGGGGAGGTTGAGTGAGGGAAGAAAATGGAGGAAGAGGGAGAGGAAGGTTGGGTGTGGGAAGAAAATGGAGGAAGGAGGCTTGAGAGAAAGGTGGAGAGAGAGCGAGATGAAGAAAAATAGGAGAAAACCCTAAATCTACCATCAAGGCCTGAGATTAAAACCAATGTAGGGCTGAGATTGAAGGAAAAAAATCATTATATATTTATAATTATATGTAGCTATTGTTGGGTTTGGTCGGGTTGACCCAAGTTTTTTAAGGTCTAACTTGAGACCCGACCCAACCCGGTCGGGTTGGAAATTTTACAACCCAACCCAAACCAGGGATTAATTGAACACAACCCAACCACGGGTTGGGTTGGGTTCATCGGGTTCGTCGGGTCATCGGATTTTTTGAACACCCCTAGTGTCTGGTCTGTGGAGATTACAGGATTTCTATTCTTGCTATAGTTAGATAGGAAAGATACAATTCTTGCCCTTTTTCTAAGGTGTTTTAAAGTAGCATAGGATAGCTTCATTTTGCTAGTATCCCATGGCTGCCCTAGAAATTAAATATTAGCAAAATTTCAAGGGTTGAGTATCCCTTTCCAACTTGCCAACAAGGTATTGACCTTGGAAAAGTAGCAAGAATTCGCCCCTCTAGAAACACTTCAGATAGGCAGTACTCCATGTACCATTTAACTTCATCCTATCTTCATTTTAAGTTTTGGGAAGCTTTGTTCTTATTTCTCCAATATCATTCACCAAGCATTGAGAACAATGCTTAGCTTTAAGGTTGAGGGTGAGGGACTTTCATTTTATTGTAACATTCATTCTTGTAATTCTCTTGCAGTGCAATCATTTGTAAAACTATGCTAAATTTTTGGCCTTGTAATTCAGCTCTATCAATAAAAAAAAAAAACATTCCAAAGAGCTGCAGGGTCATGAATGGTTAGTAACCCATAGCTGTTAGCTAATGCCAGTATCAAGTTAGCAAAAGTAGGAGAGTGGAAATCAGTTTGAGAAAAGAAGTTGGGGGGACTTTTCAAAGGCTGTCAAGAGTGAGGGTGGAATGAAGTGGTCTTTTGTGAATAAAGCACCTTAGTCTTAGTGCAAGAGTTGTTTGATTTCCTTCTAGTTTGATGCTTGAGTAGATTGAGAAACTCTTAGCCACAGTAATGGATCATAGGCAATTTGTGAACTTGTTAGCATGCATTGTTTTTTTCCATTCTATTGAGTGTAGAGTCGGGAGTAGCATTGCTTGGGGACAAATAATAATCAAGTTTGGGGGTGTGATAACTCTCCAAAAGAGAATTATTTTTCAAGAATTCATATAAATTAGCTAAGGATAGCATCACTAACACTCAATCTACACTGATTTTGGGCATAGAATGTTATAAATTCACTATCCTCTTTATTTTTTATGATAATGCTGAGAGTTATGAAGAATGACCTAATTTTGAATTTTTTGTTGTAGCATTATTTATGCTACAGCATCAGAAGCAAAAAGGTAGAAAAAATAGAGTTGACAGTGACAACTTTTACCCGACAAATTATGGCAATAAAATGGAAAAATACATGTTATGCTGAGCTGGGGCGCACTTTATCATTTGTGTTGCCCTAAAATCGAAAGGGGTATAAACGCTTGCATTTGAGGGGTGCCTCCAACATTCCCCATCCCATCATTTCACTCTCACTTGAAGAAAGCTCCCAAGAAATCGTTGAATAAAGACACCAAAGAGAGAAGGGCTGCTATTATTCTTCATTTTCTTCTTCTTTTGTACTCTTAAGTGCACGAGTTTTGTATTTTCTTCTTCCTTTTTCTTATATGACATTGAGTAGCTAAGTTTATTTGTAAGGGGGAGGATGTTGTGAACTTGTTCTTGGGCTGTAAACTTTGTTTTGGCTTGATGATGATATATATATACTGAGTTGAAGTTGTTTTTAACATTTTATTTTTGGTGTGCTTGGCGAACATATTGGAATATCTTCTTATTAACTCTTGGAAAATTGTAATAGGATGTGTTTGGCTTCAACTCGTGCTAGATCTACTTGAGTTTAGAGTGTGTACTTAGGAATAAGGCTCACCTAGCAAGGTTATAAACTGAGTATATATGCTGTCAAGTTTGTCTAAAAACATGAATAGCAAAAATTTGGAAATCTGGGAAGATTTCGTGTCTGTTTGGCCAGTATATCAACATCGTTAATGTTGCAGCATAGTTAGAGTAGCCTAGAAAGGGTCACATAAACTCTTTCCCCTTACCCTTTTAAAGATCGGTATTTGATCTCTTATTTGCACACTTTCCTTTAATCGGTTTGGTTTTGCTTGGTTCTTACCTATTTTTACTCAGCAAATCATATATGCACTATTTTGTTTGGGTTCCTTTAGTTTTTCTTGTTCAAAACATATTTTGTTAATTTGTTTATTTTCTTAAGTAATTGTTGAAGTGTTTAGTTATCAATCTCTGTGGATACGATCTTTTATCACTTGCTACAACGGTTGTGTACACCTCCACAAAGGATTCTAACACATGTATGTAGTAACTTCCCTAAGGCAGGTTAATTAATTCCAAAAAGTTGGTCGTTACAGTTGGTATAAGAGCTTAATAGTTCTGTAGAGACTTGCTTACATGGTAAGCATTAATATGTCACTATGACCGACCACATAAATATCTTGTCACGGCCAAATATGTTTAGTATTTATTATCATGGATTTCAATAAAGTTATGACAAATAGATTGATTGATATGCTATAATTATGTTTGTTTGTGTATGCCTAATAAAATGTCAAAATTAAGGTGACCTATTAATTGTATTGCATGTTTCCATATAAGTAGATTATGTCGTGATAGCGTACTTTATGAGCCGCATTTTATGGCATTCAGGTGAGAATTGTTTGTTAATTTTCATTTATTCTTGGCGGATTTAATTTACGTACATAATAGATTTTGCATGAATGAATAATCGAGAGGAAACGGACATAAAGTGATCTCAATTGAGAGGAAAAACAAAGTCATAGTACTAACGGGGAGCAAAATTCCAAAGAAGCAGCGCCATCACACAACGTCATAGCACCTGCAGACGAGAACTAGGCCTTAATTCGTGATGACAGCAATGCGCTGCTGTCATGTAGCACCATCGTGCTACGAACTTCGCGCATACATTGTGATTTTAGGATAGTGCCATAATTCTCACTAATGATGCCATGACATTGCAACGATGCAATTTTATAAATAAAGGGTTTTGTGTGCTGTTTTGGGGAGTTTGCGGGAGAACCTTAGATAGAAAAGTGAGATATTGAAGATTTTGGAGCATCAAGGAGCAGGCAGAAGAGATTCGGGAGGTTCGAGATCAGGGAGATTGAGTTCGGGACGATCAATCGACACAACGACCTTAATTCTCTTGCCTTTAATTTACTCGTCATAGATTGAATGATTTTAGACTTGAAATCTTATGCTCGAGAGAGSTGGTTTAAAGTTAGAACTAGGATGCATAACTAAAACGGTTTTAAGATCCATAGATTTAGAAGTTTTTAGAGGTCGTTAAAAGACTTATTTATTAAAGTCGTTGCTTGTTATTGAAACTAGATAGAGATATTAGTTTCTTAATTGGTAAGTAGAATTAGCTTGCGTTCGAGAGAGAAAAATGAGATTTGAGAATTTTTGGCTTATAGAATTAACCAGGATGAAGTTCTTTAAGGTGAGTAGATTGCAATGACCTATATTTTTTTTTTTGTTTTTTTGTTAATTTTTATATGTAGAATAATTGATCATTTGATTTTTTTTATTGCCCTTAAGAATCTTTTATTAATTTAAATTAATAATATCTAAAACTATTTGTTTTAAGATTTAGTTTTAAAATAATCAAAATATATATTAAGATATTTTCTAATCAAAATGGAAAGAAAAAAAAGGGGAGAAATGTAACTATTTTTTAATTTTGAATTTGAACTTGAACTTGAATCTCTCTTTTTTTTCGACAATAAGCACTCTTAAGCCATCAGCATCAGTTTCTAACTAATTCTATCATCTTCTAATTAATTTTGGATCGCTATTAAGTTTACCGTCTCTACTTCTCGAATGTCTTATCTTAGGGCTAGTTTAGAAAGCATGTATGATGTTTTGAAAAGTAAATTCACTCCCACCGGTCCAAAGATTAAAATCTTTTGAATATTATGAGCACTTCATGAATTTGTGATGGAATGTTATTTACGGATGCGATTGTTATGTATAATTGTCATGTTACATTAAATGAGGTTTATTTGATGGGATCTCAGGATATTTACTGTATGCTGTTAACCAGTTGGAGGAGAAACTTCTGGAATGGGAGAGAAAGTTCTTTATCTGTTTACTTCAACTTGGTATTTATATTTTGCTTCATTTTCTAATAGTTACTATTTATTTCATCCAGTTGAAAAGGAAAAAAAGGAATATTATTGAGTTTCTCAATGGAAGTTTTTTATCCTGTGATCGATCAGCAATTTTGTGATTGGTTTTGACTAAATATATGTTTTAGTCTCTAATGTTGGGACATTTTTTAATTTAATCTTTTATGTGTTAACATTGGTAAATATTATAATTGGCAGATGACAAGCTTTATATAGTATAGTTTTAAGTGAATTGATGAAAATTTAGAGGGGAAAAAGAAAACCCAAAATTCCTACCAATTTTTTAGTAATTATAAAGAGGCATGACAGACTTTCTTCTCTTAATAACCTTTTTCCTCTAAATTTTAATCAATTCACAAAATACTTTGCCACATAAGTTTAGTTACAAGCAAATGAAATGTATGGTTTCTCCTTTTTATTAATTCAATGAGAGTTTGTTTATTGTTAAATAAATAAATAAATAAATGTACTGTTTCTCTGTTTTTTTTTTTTGTCCACCATCTGACTTTAGGAATTTTAATGTTAGAAATGCTAATTCAATACAAAAGATACTACATTATCTGCAGTTGCTTTGTGTTACTTACTATCATAATTCATATGCTCCATAATCCCTTTAGTTTGCTGAAAACAAAAAAAAATGGCCTGATCCTCTTTTAATGCCAACCGTCCCTCCAGAAGAGAAAACAAACGATTAAAGAATGATAGCTGACAATTTTTGGCACTTAAAAGGAAACAGAGTTGGTGGAGAAGCACACTCTTCAATTTGGATAACAGTGTCCGTGTCTCAAGTTTGAACTTTTTGATGAACTTAATACCAAAAACACTGGAGGTCTCCTGAGTCCGGGCCAGGTGCCCCTAGTATAAAGGAGCTAAACTCCGACTCCCAGATTAAAAAAAAAAAAGTAATATAAGGCAAAATAATAAATTTCGAAAGTAAAATACATGAAACTCATTTTTTTAAAACATAAAATTGCATAAGCTTATTGACTCTAAATTTTCTTGCAATATAAAAATATATATACCTAAAAACTATATATTTTAGTAAACGTGTCATTGCCATATGCGTGTCCTATATTTTTAGAAAATAACGTATCACCGTGTCTATGTCGTGTCATCCGTGCTTAGCTTAGGGTGGCTGTGTAGAAAATATGGAAATTTCCATTGAAACCACCCACTTTGACCAATACTCGTAAATCTTTAACTTCTGCTGAATTTGAAACCATACCAAAATGCTTGGAAGTTGGTAGAAAACCAGAAAACTTCAACATAGAGACTGAATTTGAGGCATAAACGCATAATGGTTGAAACAAAGTGATGAAGTAATGATCATTATATTAAAGGTGATAATCCTCAATTTTATTTGTGTGTACCTCAGTTACTTTACTACATGGAAAATAATTTGAGATTAGTTTTAACTATTCAACACGAAAGCATGGATATATCATATTAGAGTGCTCAATGTCTGTTTTTCATGGAAGTAGAAATTAAAATAAGCTCTGTTCTTCTTTTATAAACAGATCTGAAGCTGTGATATACTAAACTGCTGGAAATCTGTAAAAACTAACTGATGAGAAAAGAAGAATAAGAACACAAACAGATCTGGGGCCTAACTGTGAATAACAATCAACATTTCTCCTTGTAGATCACTGCTGTTCTTTTATAAGTTTTCAAGCTTGATTTGTTCATGTTTTCCCTCTTAGAATTGTATACAACTTGTCTTGTTCTGAAAAATTACCTGGTTACTATTACAATGAAAACTTCTTTTCTGCATAGACCTTACGAGCATTATTTAAGTCCATTAATTTGATTGTTAATTTGTAGAATGGGGAAAATATGGTTGATATTCAAAGAAGGGGACATCCATGATAGGAAAGAATTTATGAGTTGGAGAGGATGATAACATTTGTATCCTTTCTTGTTTTGTGAGTTTCCAAGAAAGATACATGTCATAGATCGATCATGCATCGAATTTACCACGTTGTTGAGGATATATATGAACAAATGAAGTACATCGAAATAGTTTTAGTGGTAGTGGAGACACGGGATAGGATGTAGGATAGAGTGTGAGTAAACTTTGTAAAAGTATGTTGAATTTGAGAATGTGAGAGGCTAGTCGGTTTATGAGATAGGTAGCAGTTATAACAGCTTCACTCCAAAAGGTTTTTGGAACATGTGATGTGAGAATTAGGGATTGGGATACATCGAGAAGATACAATTTTTACGTTTAACTATACCATTTTGTTGGGAGTGTGTCATTGAACAATACCATAAGATTGAAGGTAGGTCCAAAAGTAGATTTGAAAAAGTCACGAGAATTGTCAGTTAGTTTTAAGTACTTTAATATTTACTTGAATTGATTTTGGATCATTTTATGGAAGACTGTAAATAGGTGCTAGTTTCAGATTTATCTTTTATAAGAAATGACCAACTAGACCAAGTGTGATCATTAACGAAGAGAAGAAACCAACGTGCTCCATTGATATTGTTTACTCTTGAAGGTCCCCAAATGTCTCCATGAATGAGAGAGAAAGGTTGAGATGGAGAATAAGCATGAGGTGAAAAATGAGTTCGTGTGTGTTTGGAGGGTTGACAAATTTCACACTGAAAAAACTGACTCTTTTTGTTGAGAAATAAAGAAGGATCAGAAGTATAAGCAGGCTCGCGATGAGATCAAACTGTAGACTCATGATGAGACGGAATTGCAAGTTTACTGCTCTCCATCATTGGTAGAAGACTCGTTGCTTGAAGAAGATACAACCTTGCACATAATTTAGCATTGTCAATCATCTTCTCCGATCCCACATCTTGAAAAATACAAGAGTTGGTAAAGAATTTAGTTTCACACTTCCAATCCTAGTTACTTTGGCAAGTGTACCATAAGTAATATGAACAAAAAAATTACCCGTATAAAAAGAAAATGATGAGAACAAGGATCCATCACCAGTCATATAAATGATGCTCCATAGTCCACTATCCATTCCAATGGAAGATTTTGAGTATGGAGAGCTAGGGGATTTTGGTTACCTTGGTGGGGCACATTCCCAGAACCAGTTACTATTGGTGGATTTGTTTTGTTCAATAGTTGTTATAGTATGTCCAACAAATCTTTCGTAAGTGACATTGTATAATAAGTAAGAGGAAAAAAAACCAATTAGGTCACACTGTCTAGAAAAAAATAGCGACGGTGACAGAGACGGTGACGCAATCGACAGTCGAGATGGGTTGATGTGCATCGACTAGGGTATTTTTAGGAAGGATGCACGAAACCTAGGGTTTTACCATGAAAAAGTGAGTGACAACGATTAGTCTTGGGAAGAAAGCTAGTCTGGCGACAATGCTAGGGTTCTGATGACGAGGTTAGAGGAAATCAAAACTCTGTTGACATGAAGCTTTGTATAGGAGAAAGGCTTTTCTTATTCCTTAAATGGTGCGAAATGCTTACATTTATACAAAAGTCTCTTAACTATATAAGTTAAGACTAATCAAGTAGTTAGTTAAGACTAAGCAAGTAGTTTACAAGTAACAAAGAATCCTAACTCTAAGTTGAACCAATTTAGCTTAATTTTCCACAGAAACTTTGGGTTTTCACATTAAAAGCAAAAGCAGAAGTATTTGATGGCGTCCAACAATTGAAAATTCTTGTAGAAATCAGACCAACATAAAATAAGGTGATCCGAATAGATAATGGGCTTGAGTTCTTAAATGAGAACATTATATCCATGAGTAAAAAGGGAGGAATTCAGAGACACCTTGCAATACCTTATACTCCACAGCAGAACAGACTGGTTGAGGTATAACAGAACAATTTTTGTAAAGAGCTCGTTGCATGTTAGCCAATGCAAAATTGCCTAAATATTTTTGGAGAGAGGAACGTTAGTACAAATTGTGTTTATGCAAGGATATGCACAACAGTGTGTTCCAGATTGTAGCTCGAACTCGGCCTCCGGACCGACCTGAACACTTGGGCGGACCTGCACAAAAAGGTGAGCACTCCGACGATCAAGTCAGTATAGGTCGGATTCCAAGTTTAGTTCGAGGCCAGAAATCGTCGTACCTGATCGGGGAGTGAGGTCCTCTACTTATGGGTGGTAGTCCCGCTAATCTCGCGACGGTTACATTCGGTAATCTCGGGACCGTCGGTTACACCCGGTAATCTCGGGACCGACGGTTACGCCCGATAATCACGCCGCCGACAGTTGCTCACATCAGCCCCTACCGAGCTCCCCGGTAGGTCAGACCTGGGCCAGGTTCACCTCGGCCCTCATACTTACTTAGCATTTGTCGACGTTAGTGGCGGCCATCTCGACTATCCGAGCTGGGCATGACTCATGAGCAATCTTGGAGCACCAATAGGGGTCCTCCACGTGTCCAGGGTATTCCCTTCCCCAAACAAATTGCATGTTAGCATTAAATTTGAAAACTCCTCAAGAATTATGAATTGGAAAACCACTCACTCTTAAGCATCTAAAGGACATAAGTGTATTTTTCTGGGTTACCCAAAAGCGATCAAAGGCTACAAGTTATGGCTACTAGGAGAATCAAGGTGTATAATCAGTCGAGACATGAAATTCGATGGATTCGAGATGCCATGGCAGAGTACAGGTAGTCTAAACTACAATAAAGGAAAGGATGTAGACTCAGATTCTTTTGGAATAGAACTGGAAACAGCAGACTCCCTTGCATGTAATATCTCTCTGTATCTTCTTCCTATTATTCAGTAAAGAATATAGACCAAAATGGTCCAACCACTATAACTCGATTGTGTAATCTCCATTTCTCTTCTCTTAAAAACCTTGTAACCACTGAACTTTGTTAACCTTCTCGATTTAGTCCACTTAAATTCATCACAGCTACTGTTTTCGTGCAACTATATTAAGCTGGTTTTTTTTTCACATTGATGAATAAAGGAATTGAGCGTGTTTTTTCATGCTAAATTGATCCGAAATCTTTCATATAGGGTAAACTAGAATCATCACACTTAATTTGTAGAAACTCGTACCAGCAAAATAAGAAAAGTTGTAGTAGAAGTTATAGTAAAAAACAACATAACACCACCAGAAATCACCAATTTCAGTTTTTGCTACTTATGATATTACAAATAAGTGATAATTGGATCCATTTACTTCAAAATAATCACATAAGCTCTGAGCTACCACTAAGGTGGGAATTCGAATCCAAAACTTTTTGATGAAAACTCAAATCGAGAGAGAATTTAGAAATATTGCATTAGCCTTCAAGGAGATTACAGAGACCTATTTATAGGCTTTATTGCACCTAACAACAGAAAACTATTTCCAGAGAGCTAATAGAGTTTTTAAAACTAAACAAAAGGGTCGTTAACCAACAACCACAAACTAAGGCAATCAGCTAACTCACTACATCACGTTTTGATCTGAATATATGCCTTATCCAGTTGAATTATGCTCAAGTTGGCAATCAATATCACCCTATAAACTTTGAAAGATAAATTGCAGAGATATTATTATGATGAGGGGGCTTCTAGAAGCGGCCATGAATGTCATACTTCAATTCCCAGTTTGTGTGTTCTCATCTCTTCATAGAATTACTCTTTAATTCTCTGGTGCAGTCATTATTATTATTACTTATTCATTTATTTTTTATATGTAATGAAATATTCCATGGATTATTGTAAAATACAAAAGGAGGTAGAGAAAAGCCAACCCAAAGTCAGTTACAAGAAAGCCATACAATTAGCCACACTATCACTAAGGAGAGTAATTACAAACCAAAAAAAAAAAAGGAAAAAGAAAAAGAGAAATGATCTTACAAGACTCTAAAGGTAGAAGGAAGGACAGGGAGAGAGAGAGTGAAACCACGAAAATGTATAAAAATGCACACTGCTTAGAAGTAAGTTGTCCAGAGAAAAAGAGATAGTGAATTCTAAATTTTCTTTTATTTGATATTTTATAACTAGTTTTTTAAAGTAGAGAAAATAGCAGTACCTAATTTCTTAGCTTCTGGTCATATATGAAGTAGATTATCAACCATTTTTCTTTCAGATGCATATAGCATATGCAGACCACATTGTTGCACATGGAATAGTTCCTCCTGGTTGGTGCTAACCGTACACTTCAAGTAATTGCAGCACATCCAAGGGACATTAAATTCTGTAAGTGGTATGTAGGAGACCCAAATGAATGACGACGCATATCTACTCAAAAGCTTTTCTGTAGAAACAAACATGTGATGCTCTGGTTCAATTTCATGAGAATCAACTCCAAATTCACATTTAAGATCCAACACTTTGACGCCCTCGAGTTTTGCTATCGGTTTGTTTAGACCACCACAGCGCACACAAGAACTCCTACTTCGCATTTAGCAAAATACAATCTCTCCGGTGTCCTTACTCTTCCTTTGTTTCCCGTGCTTTGACTGGTGAAAAAATCTGGGATTTCTTTTCCATCAGTAATGAAACTGAGCTTACTTTTGTACCGGTGTTCCTGTAAGAACAATATGCAATGCAATCAAGTATAAAAGTAATCAAATTCTTTCGTAGAGGGAAAGAGAGGGAGAGAACCTGGGGAGAACTCTTATGTTCGCCACTTAGATTAGTAGAAGTAGAAGTTGAAGTTGTTGATGGGTTTGCAGGGACTCGAATCCGAATAGGCCGATGATATGTTGTTAAAAAGTTCCTCAAAATTGTCTGATTGTAGTTCTGATAGCATTCTTGTCCACTCTTTATTACACAATCCATGATTGTGTTGATAAGCCCCTCCACATTGTGTTGGTAAACTAGACGAGCCCCACATGACTCAACTCGCAATCTTGTAGGAATACTTATGAAACTGACATAAAAATGATCCAGTCCAGTTTGAACATAAGGAAACACATGTCGTGGTGCGAAAGTCACAAAGAGAATTTGAGGTGAAGTTTGTAACAACGATAGAGGGATTAAAAAAGAATCGGATAAATATGAACCTCCACTCATCAAATGTCTGTCATTCTCATTTGAGGTTATTTGAAAGTTGAAGGTATGGTGATGAACAAATTCGGAATTTCCAGGTATGGAAAAAATAGCAAACACAGCCAACCCCATCCACTTCTTCTCTCTAAACAAATCTAGAGGAAGCTTCACTGCCACCCTGTCCTTGGGTTGCTGGATTCTAAACCAACTTACAGCTGGGCCTTGTGGGAAAAAGTAATATAAAGAATGATCTTTTTCTTCCTACAAAATACATATAATGTCATGAGTCTATAATCACAAATCAAACAAGAAAGACAATATATTTTCTGAGAAGACAAACCTCGTAAGTTCTTTGAAGGATTGATTTGAGGCTCCTCTTTAATAACGAAAGTGAGTCACTTTCATTCTCAACATATTGAGTTGAACAATATTGGTATATGGTCTCGGGCTCGTCGCAACTACACTTGCTCCCATGATTACATTCTCTAATAGTTGTGCTGAATTTATTCTGCTTCCGAGTGTGATACACCTTATTGAACATGTATGCCAAAAACCGTGAAGCATTTTGGTGGGAGAGGACAAAGGCACCACACTTTTGTACATTGACAACAGACGGCAAAGAACCCTTAACCACAATCTTGAAACACACTCTACATTCTGGAAGCATGTGCGATGGTATAAATGACATCCAAAATCTTGTTTTAGATGTCAACTTGGAGGTCAATGGTAAACTAAGAGTTTTAGGATTTCCTTCCATTTCCAACTCAACCAAGAATTTGCGATAAAATGTAATAACTTCATGGGGTGTGTTTTGAGAGCATTGAATACAAGCTGCAAGAACAACTCCATAAATACTGTTTGCATCATTTTTAATTTGATACTGATCAATTTCTATCACATTCCCTTCTCTTGTTTCGTCGAAGCATTCCAAGACTTCAGCCTTGTCATCAGTAGAATAAAACAAAGCTCCTTCCGAAATAGACTCCTGCAAAATTTAAGATCAATTAAATGTGATTCTTTAATCCAAAAGATATATTTATCATTGACACGTGAATGTTAATATTCAATACTATAGAATGATGGATAGAAAGCTACCTCGAAAGCCTTTAGATCCAACTTTAAGTTGGTTTTAGGGATGAACTCGAGGATAAAATGCTTGTCATGGTGATACGGTATAGGCAAATTTCTGATGGCTCCAGATTCAGTATAAGAGATTATGGGTTCTAGATGTGTTGGAAGCTGTGGTAATTGTTGCAACTTAAAGCAATCGTGCAACTTCAATTCTCTTAGATTCTTAAGGTGGTTGATACTTTCAGGGAGCCATACAAAATTATTACCACTGAGGTCTAGAGTTTTCAATGAGGAAAAGTAGTGAAGATCTTCGGGAATATCCTCATTCACTAGATTGCAGTCTTTTAGACTTAGAAATTCAAGTGACTCCAGACCAAACTTCAAACTAGGAATTCCCAAATCTGATCCTAGAATATTGTCTGGAGGGAGCAATGAACGCCAGATGCTGCATGATAGCCCATCACAATTTAATCCTTCAAGATTCTTCAAACAATGAATAGTAGGCGGTACACGACAAATTGAAGTTTTACCAATGTCAAGGAACTGCAAACATTGTGCATTTCCCAAGCTGGGCGGAATTTGATCAAGGTTTACACAACCACCCAAAAATAGAGCTTCAAGAGAATTCAAGTTACCAATTTCATCGGGAAGACTAGAAAGCATAATACAATTCCTTAGGTCCAAAAGAATCAGGCCAACTAGATGTTCGATTGATGAGTGAAGTTGTTTTATAGGAGTCTCATCTAGATGAAGTTTACGCAAGTGTTCCATATTGCCTTCAAATTCTGGAGAGCTTGTAACACCTGATTTGGAAAGAACTAGATGTTCGAGATTTTTGCATCCCAAATTTGTCGAAAAGCTTTTAAAACTTGAGCAGTTAGTTAGATCCAAAAGAATGAGATGATGGAGGCTATTGATGGAATGGTGAATGTGATACAATCTACTACAATTGCGTAGAACCAATCTTTCAAGTTTTGGAACTTCTGAAAAATCAGGGGTCTCAAGTAAATACTCCGAATTGCTAACATCGATCACCTTCAAGTTCTCAAACTCCTAGTGCAAAACAATGTTCCATCTATTAGTCAAACATAAACATATTAATACTTCACATTATTAAAGGTAGAGTTAATAGAGAATATACAAAATTCAACCTTTTTTCCATCCCAAATTCGTAGAATACCACTATGACGTAAGTGTAATTCATGTAGATACCCTGATTGAAAATTTGATGGCAAACACTTTGATGGATAGCCAGGCCAATTGAGAAGTCCCAATAAGTTTGAGAGAGATTTGATATTTCCAGAAAGTTGTACGTTGCTAATTTCCAATATTCTTAAACATGTCATATCTGCAAATAACTTGGCCTCCAATATTTAGTCTTTTTGCATCTTCTCCAAGTTCAAGACTATGCCTTCAGTGTATCTTAATCCCTGGCATTTGAAATGCACGTAGAAAATTTTTTAGAGATATTATAATAAAGAAGAAAGAAAGGGTATAAATACATGATGATGTTAATTACATGTTTTATAGTAAACGCACGAACAACATCTTCTTGAAGCCAAATCCTGCTTTGTTTACCCAATTGGGTTAGGGACTCCTTCCGCACAATTTCTTGACCCAAAGCGACTATCAAGTCATGCATCAGTATCTTCGAATGTGAATCTTCAATTAGACATTTTTCTATGAACAAGTGTAATTCACTGTGAGGATTATAACCAAAACTCTCAAGTATTTCAATCACTTTATCTAATCTTCTTCCATTGAAGAAACATGCCAAATCAAGAAAAACTTTCTGACTTTCTACTCCTAACCCATCATAACTTATCTTTAATACTTCAAACAAACGTTCTTCCTTAACTTTAATGAGCCTATTCAATGTTTCCTTCCATACTACCCCATTCTTTTTGTTCAAATAAGATCCAATTACTTTCAAAGCTAATGGAAGTCTCCAAGCCTTTCTACCATCTCCTTACTGAGATTCATGAAATTGTTATCAATGTGGGCGATTCCAAAGGCATGATTGCAGAAGAGTTGGAGGGCATTGTCATTATCCAATAACTTCACCTTGTGTTCTAGAATTTCATAGGGTTGATGGAGTACTTCTTTGTTTCTAGTTGTAATTATAATTCTACTCCCTGGACCAAACCAATCGGGACTTCTAGCTAGCATTTCTAGTTGCTCTTTTTCTTCAACCCCATCAAGAACAAGAAGAACCTTTCTACTACATAGTTGTTTCTCTATCATTTCCGCTCCATAATCCTCATCCCATATTCTTACGTTTTCTTTTAAGAAAAGTCTAGATAGTAATTGTTCTTGAAGTGACACTAAATTAATTTGTCTAGAACTACCGCCAAAAACTCGAAGAAAACAATTGCACTCAAATTTAGATTTGATGCAATCATAAACGACTTCAGCAATTTTTGTTTTACCGATGCCACCCATCCCAACTATCCCTATAAAGCGTACATCATCCAATCCTAATCCAAGTTGCATATTCATTTTTTTGTAACGAACACGTCATTCCAACTAAATTCTTGTCTGAAGTTACTATCTTAGGACGCCATCTTTCAAATATCTGCTCGGTGATTTTATTGATGATATCTACTTGAGAGCTGCATACCAAAAGGTAGATTACATTGAAGTTGATTGTCAATATATGGAGATTGAAGAAAAAACATGACATTTTATAGGTTAAATTATCAATATAGTCCCTAATCTTTTAGAATTGTGTTAAGTAGGTCCCTGAACTTTCAAGTTGACGGGTTAAATTTGTAATTTAACTATTTATTTTCTTTGCATTTATCTAGTATGACAAGTTTCATTTGACACATTACAACCAGATAACCTTTAAATAGTACAATGAAGAGAGGAAAAATGATTCTGTGCTCTCTGAACTTAAATATGATGATAACATCTTTAAAGATTGAGTTTATTTGTAAGAAAGGCGGTTTTCTTTTTGTCCATTTTGTCAGATGGGGATTTCCTTTTTCATGTTTACTTTTATATCTTTTTAGTTTCTCGTGGTTCTTTTTCCTTTTATTTTTTGCTCCCGCTTGGAATTTGTATCCTGGAGCAATTTGCTCTTTTTTTTCATATATCAGTGAAAATTTGTTTGAGTTCAAAAAAAAAATGATCTATTTGACACAAAATTGAAAGCTAGGACACAATTATGAAAGTTAGAGACTAAATTTGTAATTTAATACTTATTTTATAAGGTCAAGTTGTTGTATAGAGGATTCATTACACAATTGATAAAACTGAATTCATCCACAAGTTCAATATTTATGATCTCTAATTTTAAGACAACTACATGAGATTTACTTTACCTGTGTCTCGTAACAACTTCTCCCGCGAGGTTGCCAATTCTTGTCATGGATCCTTCCAATTTCGAACCTCCTTCCAGTATTCCTCTTTTTGCTGGCCTGTGAACTTTTGAGCCTTCTCTTCATGTTCATCAAAGCTTTTTCTGAAATTTCCAGACTGATGTCGAACATGGGAAGGATCCACATGGTAAAACACAGGAAGAACTCGATGTGTCGTATCAGACATACAATCCATTATCTTGGCTAACTCTTTCAAGCACCACTTGGAAGAAGCATAATCTTTCGATAGAACCACGATTGAAGACCTGGATTCTTCAATTGCTTTCACAAGCTTTTCACTAAGATCGTCCCCGATTAAGAGCTTCTTATCGTCCATAAAAGTCATTATTCCCAATTGACACAAGGCCTCGTACAAAAATCCGACGAAATTGTTGCGAGTGTCTTCTCCTCTGAAACTTATGAAAACATCATAAGTCATTCGAGGACGATTAGGAGGAGCTGTTGAGGGAACCTCCATGGTTGCAGAGAAAATCGAAAGTAAACGGAAATATTGGGGAAAAAGAACTCACGAAAAGGAAGTCATTGCCATTGTTTACTGGTTTTTCTTCACAACTGTTTCTACACCAAGTTTGAAATTTCACATTTGTATTATTGGTGTGGTGAGTGGTCCATTTTTAGAGAACTTTCAACTCACGAGGTTGGAAAAAAGGAAATTATTGGATAAGGATGAGGCGATAATCAATGTGGTAATTTGAGGGAAAAAAAAAAACAAACCAAAATTATACTCGAATTTTAAAAATAAAATACGGGGCAATGGCAATTTAGTTTAAAATAACAACCAAATTTTGTCGGCTCAACAATAATGGATATATATTTCAACTAATAAAGAGGTTCTGAGTTCCACCTCCACATGTTTGTATTTGAAAAAAATAAATTAAATCTAATTTAAATAAATAAATAATTCTAAGTGTTTAAAAGCTCACCAACATGTTTCAATCTCACTCATCAATCATTGATTTACCTTTGTTAAAATTAACGGTGGAAGAAAAAGTGGTATATTAGTGATAGGAGTCTATAATAATAGGCTTAAAAATATTATATTAGTGATAAAAGTAAAAAAAAATTAAAGATAAAATACATTTTTAGTTCATAAATCTAAGTATAGGTAGTCCCTAAATTTCAAAAAGTGACAATTTGGTTTCAGGTTTAAAAAATGATTCTAAATAAATATAATATATAATTATTTAATATGATAAAAAAAAATTTAAATAATCTTATATTATGTTTATGATATTTGTAATTTTTTTTATGGCCCCTCTTTGTCTTTCACTCGATATTTTAAATATTGAGTAATGTAACCTAGTTCAAGTTGAAAAGTGCAGGAATGAGGAAAAATGGGCAAATCCGGCATTTTATTCACCGGCCCTCAAAAGCATACACCGCAGGCACAGGGAAGCGTCGGAAAGTTCAATCAGAGGAAGAAGGCATCGACACAAGAGGGCAAAAAACCGGCAAGACAAGGGCGGTTACCGACAGCGGCGGTGGGGCTGTGATGGGTTTCAAGAAGATTTTAGTTCTGTACTCAAATTTGAGGGAGGGAGAGGAAGGCCCAAAAGACCAACGCCAACGCCCCTCCTCCGCCGCAGATTCGCCCGAAACTGGTGTGTTTCTTGATTACAACTACAATGATAATTTCCCTGTATTCCAATTTCCATTATTAGGGGCCGGAATTGTGGATATTAGAGAAGATGAAGGGGGGCGGGGTAGAGAAAAAAAGATAAAAAGAAAAAAATTACACATGATAAAAATAATATAAAATTATTTAATATTGACACGCCATTTAAAATTTGACGGCAACGTCATGTTAGTTGACTAGCAATCGAATAAGTTCAGGGATTATTAAACTGTAACTTTTTAAAATTTAGTAATCAAATAAACACTTATAAAATAAAATTTGTATTTATAAATTATTTTTATACCTGATGAGTTTATATTATAATAATAGATTTAAAATATTATATCACTGATAAAAGTAAACAAAAAATTAAAATATTTATATTTGCAGATCATTATATTTATATGTGATGCAAATATGGCATAATTTTACCACTTATTATAATTTAAAATTATTTGACTTTCCATTTTCAGGAACTAAAAAGTATGGATATATATATATATATATAATTTAAATATTTAATATTAATCTCATAAGTCAAAGGATTAATTAATTCCAAGTGTATTTTTTAAAAAGGAATAGAAAAACTAATTTTTAAAGTAAGTCACGTTGGAGCTTGTGTGTAGATACCACTTGTATCTAGAATATCTAATTTTCTAATTTATTATATTCATATCAATCTAATTCGAGGTTAACGATATGAATACTTCTAAGGCTTTGTCTCATAAACAAGATTTGTATGAAGAGTAACTAAAGTTTTGTACCTCGATTATGAGACTTTTATCTTTATTTATAGAGGGAGAAAACCTAAGATGTTCTAAATATATTTTTTCTTTTGAATTCTCAAAATTCAAGCGATGGAGTTGGATGTCTCGATTGGTCTTTAAAATGATCAAGAGAGTAGACTAGCGTAGGGCTTTGTATCACAAATATGGGACTATGGGAAACGACCTTTGGGCCTGGTTGTTCGGTCAAGGCTCAGCCCTATGTGTTCGTTGGCTCGAGTTTGTGGACCCATGATGGTCAACCCATAAGATTCAATCCAATGGCTAGTTTGCCCTGTTCGACCCCTAAGTTAGCATCCACATACTTGAGACTCTGGCCCGCACACACAATTTCTATGGCTTGTGTTTGAGGGCTCAGCTTTTAGATCATTTCTAAGCCCAAGGGCTTAAGTTGATCTAGGCTGGTATACTAGACTTTTTTGTAGTTTGTTTCGTAAATCGGACAATATAACTAATTATATCTAATATCAAGGATATCATTCACACTAAATGTATCATTAATATACTTCATTTTAATTATATCCATATGAGCGGTACAATCAACTTTTCTATTTTTTCATTAGGACCGAGTGTCCAATTTTTTTACAATATTTTCAAATTAGAAAAATAATTACTACATTTACAATTTACAATTAACTATTGAACTGTTATATATGTGTGCGTGTGAATTATTTAAATTTAAATTTAAAATATGTAATATTCACCCCATAAATCAAAAGAATAATTAATTATAATTATATATTTTAAAAAGAAATAGAAAAACTCTTTTTTAAGGTAAAGTCGTTGTAGCTTATGTAACCACTTGTATCTAAAATATCTAATTTTCTAATCTAAAAATATTTCTTATCAATCAAATTCGAGGTCAATAGTACGACTACTTCTAGGGCTTTGTCTCACAAATTATATTTGTCTAGTAATTAAGGTAATATTGTACTCCAATTATGAGACTTTTCTCTTTATTTATAGAGGACGAAAACTTAAGATCTTCTAGATATCTTTTTGTTTTGAATTCTCAAAATTGAAGTGACAAGAGTTGGATGTATCAACTACTCTTCAAGATGATCGAAAGAGCAAGCTAGTGCAGGGCTTTGTCTCACAAACATGGGACCATGGGGAACGACCTTTAGGACTTGGCCCACGGGCCATGACCATGGGCTCAGCCCCATGTGCTGGTTGGCTCGAATTTATGGGCCCATGATGGTCGACCCATAAGGTTCGGCCCAACGGTTAGTTTGCCCATCTCGACCCCTAGGTCAACTGTTGGGAATGACAAATGAATTGGAGAATTTTAAGGATACGTGGATGGATGAAAAATTGGTCGTTGAAGTTCTATTTTTGGGCCGCTGCATCAGTATAAATAAGGGTCATTCCTTACCATTTTCGATCATCCCATTCATTCAAGTTCTCCACCTCCACTCTCCCTTACACTATTCTTCAATTTTCACTTCTCTCCGCTACCTTAAACTAAGCACGAGATTGATTCAACTCTCATTCCGACGAGTGCATGTCTGAGTTGAAGGTTGTGTTAACCTTGGGGAGCATACCGGCAGTAAAACGATTTAGCACTGAGGTCATACCGATTTTGCTTTCAAGGTAGTGGTTCCACCCACGACACAAAAATTTTAGCTCCTGGTTCCAATTTTGTCCTTTTATTTCCAATAATTGAAAAGCAAAACTCATCTACCCATGGCTGCTATCCGATCTGGGAAGGTTTTGTCAGACTTGTCAAAATTGGAACCACTCGACGGATCCAACTACCGCCGATGGTCACAAAAGTTACTGATTTTCTTAGAGCAATTGGTGATCGACTACATCTCACTGCTGCTCAGCCCGCTGCCACTGCCACCGCTACAGCCACTACCACTATCGTTGCCGCCACTGTCGTTTCCATCACTGCAGCCGTCACTGATCCGCCTACCGTTGTCGCTGCCACCATTTCAGCTGTCGCTGCTGATCCCAAGACGTCTACTGCCACTACCGTCGAAACTGACAAATTCGAGAGAGACAACAAAATGGTCAGTGGGCATCTTCTCAACCATATGAATGACTCTTTTTTTTTTTATCTCTTTGTAGTCCAAAAATCTACAAAGGTCATTTGAGACACGTTAGAATCTAGATATGGTAGGGACGATGCAGGCAGGAGAAAGTACATCGTTGGTAAATTGCTGCAATTTCAAATTTAGGACGACAAAATGATGATGGATCAGGTTCATGAGTACGAGAATCTAGTGGCAAGTGTGCTGTCTGAAGGCACGAAGATGTGCGCGATTCTCCAGGCCAACTTGTTGCTCGAGAAATTTCCTTCTTCCTGGAATGATTACCGCAACCACTTGAAACATAAGAAGAAGGACCTGACTCTACAAGAACTTATCAGTCTCGTGCGCACGGAGGAAGCCAACAGGGTAAAGGATAAGCTCTCTTTTCAATCCCTAAGTTCAATTAAAGCTAATTTAGTTGAATATTCTAGTGCTTCGAAAGATAGGTTCAAAAACAAAGGGAAGCAAATTGCAAAGGATAGAGCTCAAAAGAACAAAGGTCTCCAACCAAAAAATACTAATGGAAGAATCAAGAAATCGAAACTGGTATGCTATGTCTGTGGAAAACCCGGGCACAAATCCTATAAGTGCACCCAGAAAAAAGATAGGAAAGATCAAAGGGCTACACCACAACCCAACCTTGTAAAGACGGACAACATCATTGCTGTCATGGTTGTGGAAGCAAATCCGGTATAGAACAAATCCGACTAGATTCTTGACACAGAAGTGTCCAGACATTTCTGCTTGAATTGTGACCTCTTCCACTACTTTCAAGACTCCGCTAATGGCAAATGTACTTTTATGAGGAACTCTGGCACAGCTAGAAAGAGAAGGTGTTCAACTTGAAACTCACATCTGGCAAAACTTTATAATTAAGTAATGTGTTGTATGTTCCTTCCCTGCATATGAATTTGGTGTCAGGAGGTCTGTTGAACTGAGCCGGACTTAAGATTGTGTTTCAGGTTGACAAGGTTATCATCACCAAAAATGGTGACTTTGTTGCTAAGAGCTATTTAGCAGATGGTTTGTTTGTTCTCCACACTATTTCAAATAAAATTAATTTTAGTTCTGTTTATATCATTGAGTCTCTTGATGTATGGCACGATAGATTAGGGCATGTGAATATTGCATCGGTTAAAAGACTTAGAACTTTAAATTAATTAATGCTTCTGATTTGCCTGAAAACTGTAAAATGTCTTATCTGTGTAGAAGCAGAGTTTGTAAAAAAAACCTTTTAAACCTGTTACTGCAAGGTGTACTGAACTCCTAGAATTAATTCATTCTGATTTAGCTGATTTAAAAAACACAACTAACAGAGGTGGAAAAATTACTATATTTCTTTTATTTATGATTTTTTTAGATATAGTAGTATGTTTTTGAAATTCAAAGCTAGTCAGAAAGATAAAAAGAATAAGATCAAAAAGGGGTGGTGAATATAATGATAATTCGCTTAGAGATTTTTGTGAAACAAGTGGGATTATACATGAATTTACTGCTCCATATTCACCTCAACAGAATGAAATAGCTAAACGGCAAAATAGAACTTTAAAAGAGATGATAAATGTCATGCTATTAAGTTCTGGTTTATCTGATGATATGTGGGGGAAAGCCGCACTTTCTGCCTGTTTTATTCTTAACAGGGTCCCTCACAAAAGGTTGGATAAGACACCATGGTATTCTCCAAACCTAAGCTACTTGAAGGTGTGGGGGTGCTTGGCAAAGGTGGCATATCCATAATTCAAAAAACCAACGGTTAGATCTAAAACTTTTGATTGTGTTTTCATTAATTATGCTCAAAATAGTTTTGCATATAGGTTCATGAGCTAGAATGATAAATTATGTGAATATAAAGATGCTGTATTTTTTGAAAAAATCTTCCCTATGACCAGAACTGGTGGTGAATCTAGTAGTATTTCAAAAACTGCATAAATGTCATTGTCCTCTACTTCTATTGATATGATAGACCTTGAACCTAGATCCAATGATGCAAAGATACTGAACCTAGGAGAAGTAAAAAGCAAAAAAGTTAGTAAAGCTTCTGACCTGACTGCCTAACTTCCTATATGGTAGAAAACTTTGACAAGATAGATTATCAGTTCGCTTGCATGTATTTTATAAACGAAGATCCTAAAACCTACCAAGATGCTATAAATGCTTTAGCTAGCCTATGGAAAGAAGCTATTAAAAGTGAGCTAGACTCCATAATTATGAATCAAACCTAGGAATTGGTAGATTTACCTGTAGGAAATATACCTATTAAGCGTAAATGGATATTTAAAAGAAAATTGAGACCAGATGGTACGATAGAAAAATACAAAACTAGACTAGTGATTGTCGGTTACATACAAAATTATGGCATTGATTACTTCGAAACTACTCTCCGGTAACCAAGATTGCCACAATTACATCTTTGATAACGATGGCGGCTATTCAAGGCTTAGTAATACACCAGGTTGATGTAAAAACAGATTTCTTTAATGGTGATTTAGAAGAGGAGATCTATATGACTGATTACGCTTGTTTACATGCGTAAAAAGAAGGTTTTAGATGCTGTTTTTACAATGTTTCAGCTTTGTTTCGGATTTTTCTCGATCGTTTGAGGTCCAATTCATGCAAAATTCATATATTATGGTTTGTGGTTGGCTTATATTGTATTTATGACATTTTAGGACCATTTGGGAGTGCAAATTAATCAAAAGAAGCAAAAAGACGGAAAAACYWWCATGGGAGGCGCSAGGCGCCTGGGAAGCCTGCAGAAAAACTGGTTTTCTTCCAACTTTGCCCTTAATGAAACGCGTCTTCCAATGCGTTTTGGTGGTTCCAACCGATGCATACGTGTAGAAGAAGTGTTCCACTATCAGTTTGAGCACGATTTGGTCAGTCAAAAGAGTTGGAAATGGGTGATTCACCATCGTTTTAGGACCTACCTAACCAATTCTGCACAGCTATAAATTCCAGCAACTTCTCCACCAAA
>NW_019104506.1:311192-327224 GCF_001995035.1 Momordica charantia
GGAGCTATTTGAAGATTTTTGAAAAGCTACAAAGGTTTGTATTTTTCTCTACTTATCTCTAAGCATCATAATGTATGATCATGTATGTTTAATCCTAGGTTGTATTATGCATCTAGATTGTTATTTCGATTCTTGTTCACTTCCGCTGCGCATGTATGTATTTTCTCCATCAGTCCATGCGTGGACTTGATAGATAATATTCAAAGTCTTCGTAGCTCAATTTTTTTAGTGGTTTATCTATGATAGACTTGATGAAGTGACGTGACTGTGAAGGTGAGACCACTTTTTATGAAAGAGTTGTGGAGCCTCTTTCTAGAGCTTTCACGATGACCCAAGGTGTATGTACATGGCCACTAAAAGTACTTAACAACTATCGCGGAATCAAACTCGAGGATTCAAATGTGTTGTGGGGTCTCAACTATAAATGGCTGGAAGTTCAAGAGGTAACTCACTTTCATTACTTAAGTTGTTTACCTACTTCACTATGCATTAATTCAAATCGAAAGATATTAATACTTAGTTTTTATCCTTTACTCAGAAAATCCTTCTTCTTACTTCTTTTTACTATACTGTCATTCGCGAGGGATTGTTGGAAATGACAAATGAATTGGAGAAGTTCAAGGATATGTGGATGGATGAAAATTTGGTCGTGGAAGTCTAGATACAAGTGGTAGGTGTAGAGAAGGAAGTGGTCTTTCAAGGACACGTGGGTGGCCAAACATTTTTTGGATTTTTAATTTTTAAAAATTCAAGTTCTATTTTTGGGTCACTGCATTAGTATAAATAAGGGCAATTCCCTACCATTTTCGATCATCTCATTCATTCAAGTTCTCCACCTTCACTCTCCCTTACACTGTTCTTCAATTGTTCACTTCCCTCCACTATTATAAACTGAGCACGAGATTGATTCCACTCCCATTCCGACGACTGCACGTCTGAGTTGGAGGTTGTGTTAACCTTGAGGAGCATACCAATAGTAAAACGATTTAGCACCAAGGTCGTGCCGATTTTGCTTTCAAGGTAGTGGTTTCGCCCACAACACAACAATTTTAGCTCCTAGTTCCAATTTTGTCCTTTTATTTCCAATATCAGCATCTGCATACTTGAGATCTGTGCGGCCTACACACACAATTCGTATGGTTTATGTCTTAGAGCTCGACCTTTTAGATCATTTCTAAACCCAAAGGTTTAGGTTGATCTAGGCTGATTTGCTGGAATTCCCTACCATTTTTTATCATCCCATTCATTCAAGTCCTCCACCTCCACTCTCCCTTACATTGTTCTTCAATTTTCCACTTTTCTCCACTACCTTAAACTGAGCACGAGATTGATTCCGCTCCTATTCCGACGACTACACGTCTGAGTTGGAGGTTGTGTTAACCTTTGGGAGCATACCGGCAGTAAAACAATTTAACACCGAGGTCGTGCCGATTTTGCTTTCAAGGCAGTGGTTTCACCCACGACATAACAATTTTAGCTCCTGGTTCCAATTTTGTCATTTCATTTCCAATATTAGCATTCACATACTTGAGATTCTGTGCGGCCTGCACACACAATTCGTATGGTTTATGTCTTGGGGCTCGACCTTTTAGATCATTTCTAAACCCAAAGGCTCAGGTTGATCTAGGCTAATTTGCTGGAATTTTCTGTAGATTGTTCGTAAATCGGGCAAAATAACTAATATATCTATAATCAAATATATGATTCACACTTAATGTATCATTGATATACTTATCAATGAAAAATGGTATAATCTACTTTTCTATTTTTTCATTAGGATTGGGCGTCTAATTTTTTACTATATTTGCAAATTAGAAAAGTAGTTACTGTATTTACGATTAACTATTAAACTGTTATATATGTGTGCGTGTGAAATATTTAAATTTAAAATATGTAATATTCAGCCTCATAAATCAAAAGAATAATTAATTCTAATTGTATTTTTTAAAAAAGAAATAGAAAAACTATTTTTTTAAGGTAAGTAGTTGAAGCTTATGTAACAACTTGGATCTAGAATATCTAATTTTCTAATCTAAAAATATTTTTTTATCAATCTAATTCGATATCAACGATATGAATACATCCAGGACTTTGTCTCACAAATTAGATTTGTATGAAGAGTAATTAAGGTTCTGTACCTCAATTATGAGACTTTTCATTATTTATAAAGGAAGAAAATTTAAGATCTTCTAGATATCTTTTTGTTTTGAATTCTCAAAATTCGAGGGACCGGGGTTTGATGTCTTGATTGGTCTTCAAAATGATCGAGAGAGCATACTAGCGTAGGGCTTTGTCTCATAAAAATGGGACCATGGGAACGACCTTTAGGACTAGTTGGCCCATAGGCTCAACCCCATGTGCTGGTTGGCTCGAGTTTGTGGGCCCATGATGGTCAACCCATAAGGTTCGACCCGATGGCTAATTTCCCAACTCAACCCCTAGGCCAGCATCCACATACTTGAGACTTTGTGTGACCCACACACAATTAGGTAAGCATCCACATACTTGAGACTTTGTGTGGCCCACACACAATTCGTACGGTTTATGTCTTAGGGCTCGACATTTTAGATCATTTCTAAGCCCAATGGCTTAGGTTTATCTAGGTTGGTTTGCTGGGCTTTTCTGTAGTTTGTTCGTAAATCGGGCAACATAACTAATATATCTTATACCAAGCAAGGGCGACTCGAGATAATATGGGGCCTTAGACAAAACTTTGATAGGAAGGCCTTAATATAGAAAATATCGTATAAGAAATTTTGATAATCTAAGTTCATTAATATGTCCTTTTCAATTGACAATATGTCCAATCCATTTAATCTTTCTTATGACATAGTTTACCTTAAATACGATTTGATTAATTTTTAATTTTGAAAAAATTCTTTCTGCGGAAGCTACTGTTATCGGTATTGTTGATAATATTCTATAAGCAATGTATGCGTTTGGAAAAACGTTTACCTTTTTTTATATAATTTAATATTTTAATAGGACAATCCATTTCATTTTTCAAGACTTCTCTTAATATTTTTAATTCAAAAAATAAATCTAAACCGTTAATGTCAGAAAATGTATCGTGTTCTAATATATTCTAATATCTTTTCAGATTATCATCATCTAATGACTTATAAGAAATTAAAGATATTTTCATTTACTTGAAATTGTTCAAATCTATTTTTAAGGGAAGAAATTGCTTGATCTATAATATAGTAAAAGTAATCAATTCTAAAGAATCTTCAGGTGATCATGTTTTTCCAATATCAGTATTCTCATCAAATTGTTTTTGTCTTCGAATCATTATTTTTTCACGAAATATAAGTTGTATTTCCATATCATTTGCAATTTCCTTAGCTGAAATCATAGCAGTTGTGAATCTATTTTCTCTATATTTTTCTAAAAATGACATTAAACCTTTCAAGTGATCTAAAGCAACGTTAATAAACATATCTTTATGTTGTAAGACTTTGCTCAATTTACAGCAAATAAGATATCATACCATATAATCATAAGAAGCTAAACAATTAGCTTCACTTTTTACTTGTTGGATCTTCACCAATTTCTCCTAATTTCAATTAAGCATCCCTTATTTGAAGGGCTTGAAATCTTATTGCTTTAACACTTCCAATTCGACTTTCTAATCATGTTTGTGACAATGGTTTGATAGTCAAATTGGTTATGTGATCTAGCAAGAGTTTCTATCGTTTTGTAGACAAGGGCAGATTTAGGTAGGGCCGAGGGGGGGCTCGACCCCCCTAACTTTTATAATATGTATATTATTTATTAATATTTTAATCAATAAGAAGTTTTGGCATACCAAAATTTAATATATACGACTCTCTTTTAATATATACATTCATTGTTTCTTTAGTCTAATTATTGTGTTTACAATTTCACGGTTTATTTTTATTTTTAATTTATAGATTGCCTTTATATATAAGTTATATCTTTACCATAAATTATTGTACGTATATCTCTTTTTATTCTCTGTAAGTCATTAATTTTTTAATATTCCATCGTTATTATTTTATATAAATTTTTAATTTTATATTTATATTTAGAATCCACAATTTTAGTAGTCTAGTGATGTCTCATCTTAGAAAAATTATTTTTTTTTGAATTTTGTAGTCTAAATAAGTGAAATATTAATTATCTAATACTTAATATATAATATTATAATTTACTTTTTCATTTTTTATATCAAACATAAATAGAAATCAATAAAAATATTTTTAAAATTTTAATTATTTTTTAATTAACTGCAAAAAAAATTCTTATAAATAAAAATTATACTTATTGTTTGTTAACTTGTAAATTATTTTTACTGAACTGTGTGAAGCCCCCCTAAACGAAAATGCTGGATCCGCCACTGTTTGTAGATGAAGAAAATAAAGAATAAATACGTTGCAGAACTCCAAAAAATGTCATAGCTCTATGACATGAGCTAGCCACATCAGAAAGTGTCAGATTAAGATTATGACAACCGCAAGGTGTATAAAATGCCCTAAGATTTATTTCTAATAATCTTTTTTATACACCTTGTTATTTTCCTTTCATATGTCATATCCTTATCCTCTTATATTAGATATATCAAGTTTAAGATTCTTAATAAACACATAAAATAAACATTTTCCAGTAGTATCTTCAGTTTTTAAAAATTCTAAAAAATATTCTTGTATAGTTATTGGACTTGTAGCAATATCAACACACCTCAATACAAGAGACATTTGTTCTTGATGACTTACATCAGGTGTGCAATCTAATATAACTGAAAAATATTTTGATTCTTTAATTTTTCAATAATTGTATTTTTTATTTGAAGTCCTAATAGTTGTATGAGTTCATTTTATATATTATGTCCAAGATAATGATAATGAATCTCGTTATATTGAATACGACGAACATGTTTTTGTATTATTGGATCAAATTCTGCAATCATTTCAATTAAGCTTAAAAAATTTCCATTATTTTCTTGATAAAATTTTTCATTACTTCCTTAAAACGCTAAATTATTTTTAGCAAGATTTTTAACAACAACAATAATTCATGTTAATACTTTATTCCAATGATCTTTTTCTTTATTAATTAATATCTCAATATCTTTGTCAATTGTTTTATTTTTTAACAATCTAAGTTTTAGATCAACCCAAGCATTCATATTAAATATGTGTTCATTACTCGATTCATGACTTTTAAGCCGAGAACTAAGATTTTTCCAATCTTTTAACTCTTTCATTCCCTAATTGAACTATATTCGATTTAGTACCAAATAACTTACAACAAAAACAATATACTTTATCAAAATTCTTTGAGTAAATTAAACTAGCCAATTTCTATCATGTTTTTCGCCATTAGATAATTTTTTAGCATAATGAATATCAGAAAAATGTCTAGAATTTTCATCTTTCGGAAAAATTAAATTACTTTCTCTAATGAAACCTTTTTCTATCAGTAAATCAATTAACTAGAATCAATGTTTTCCCATCTTCCTAGATCATATATATTATATTCATAATGCATCATTCTTGAATTTTGCAAGGAAGTGGGAAGGTGGTGGGTGGGGAGGTGCCGTCCCTATAAAATGTTGGTGGGGTTGATGAATTTCTCTCAAAAGATCTCCCTTTAATTAAACCAAATTTCCTCTTTTTCAAAAAAACGGTTCCCACAAATCGGTCCTTACCAAGAGAATAGCGGGGAAGACTTTTTGGTGGCGTTCGGGTTCGACATCTCTATGTTGAGAATGGTCTTCAAAGGTAGGCTTTCGTTCTTTTCATTGTTATTGTCTTTTTCTTTATTGTATTTCTAAAGCAAAAATCGAAGCACAAACGTTCACGTGCTTCCGCTGTGGGATTCGGTCCTTTCACAGTGGCCTCCAACTTGGTGCCTACGCTGACCTGTCGTTCAAGAGTAAACAGGGGAACAAGCTCTAGGTCCTCCCACAGGAATGACGTGCTCTAGTTGAGGTGCTTTTTCAAGGTCGGCTTGCTAGAAGATCGCACACGCGGCTGAATCTTTGAGAGCAGCTTTATAAAATTTTCGTAAAGTTTTATACTCTCCTCTGACTATGCCAACTCCATTTGGAGTTGGGTACTTCAAGGCTTGATGTAAGGTTGATGGAATGGCTTGCAAAGCGTGGATGACAAGTCGGCCAAATATCGTGTAGGCCGATTTGTCATCTACAACCACGAAGATTGCAATTTTTGTGACTTACATGTCTCCATGACCAATAGTAATTTACAGCTTGATGCAACCTTCCGAGATGACGGTTTCACCTACGAATTTGACCAAAGGAGTCGGACCCTTCTTCAACTACGTCATGGTCCATCCCAAGCCAACATAGGTTGTTAAGGATAAAATATTCGTTGAAGCTCTACCATCAACCAATACCCTTCTGACCTGGACATGATCTACCATCAGTGAAATGACTAAGGCGTCATTATGGGGTAAGTGGCCGCCCTCGAGGTTGGCATCCGAGAAAGAGATTAGGCAACTTGATTTTTTGGTTTATGAAGCATAGGCTTCGTGTATGGCCTCCCTTACTATCTCTTTCCTCTTATTTAGGAATGACCCCCACTCAGACCACCAAAGATAGTGTTCATGATCGCAGGTCCAATCACCTCTTCGTGGAGGAGTTCGAGAATGCCTTCGCTCATCCTTCTTCTTGGAGGATCAACTAAAGCTACCCTTTCAGACAAACTTTTTGAAATATCCATCTTGAATGAGATCCTCAATCTAGCGCTTGAGCTCGAAACAATCCGAAGTATCGTGACCATGATCTCTGTAGAAGCAGTAGTACTTCCCCTTATTGCATTTGCCTGGATCTCCTCTGAGTTTGCCAGAGCAGCTTCTCCATCCCTGACTCTTCTATGTTGGTCAGTATCTCCAAGATTGGGATGATGCTGGGAGTTTATCTTTTATAAAGCTGGCTTCTGCTCATTCCGAAATCTGAACGTTTGTAGTCGAAGCAACCTTGGGAGTATTGAGGCGCAGGACCTCTATCCTTTGGTTTTGAACTGGTGTTGCCCTTTTCAGGGTAGCTGGTCTTCTTCTGATTGGACTTCCGCTTTGTCCGACCTACTTTTCTTGAAATCGTATCACATATTCTTTCAGCATCTAATTTTTTTTTTCCTGATAATAACAAGATAAGTCGCTGCCTTTTTTGTCATAGTGCCGAGAAGAGAATTGATTAATGAACTCCTTCGTCAGCTATCCATAGGTCAAGATTGACCTTGCAGGTAATTTTCGATACCAAAGTCATGCGCTCCCAGTTAGAACGATCTAGAAGGCACGACACTTAATGGCATCAGTTGCTACTTGGAAGTCAATGAGACCCTCAAAGACCTCTACATAGTCCTTTTGGATCCGTAGTAGGGCTTCATGGTGATAGTCTTTAATTTGCTTGGAATTAGGGCACCCAAGATATCCTGTGTGCATGAAGATTCTCTAGGCTCGCCATCATCGAAAATGCTTTCTTTCATCTCACACTTTTGCTTCAGGGCCACGACCTGAGCATCAAACTTGCTCTTCATGAGGTCGAACTCTTCCCTGGTAATAAAAAATTGAGGCTCGGAAGGTATATACTTGGATTGAGCCTTATTATTGAGTCTGCTACGAAGGTCGTTCTGGGAAGTTTTCCACCCTTCATGATGGAGTTCTCACTCTGTGCATTCTCATTCAGGTACTTTTACAGATCGCCCTCTTGGCGGCTATTTGTACCTTCAAAACGAGAGGGATGACCTCCGTTAGCTAGATGTCTGTTGCGGTCTCCAACTTCTGAAGGGATGTGAATCCCGGAGCGGAAGCGGACCATCGTTCATGATTTTTGTGAAACAAAATCAAAATGTTCTTAGATGAAAAATACAAAGGAAAACTAGTTTTTCCTTACCTTTGAAGAACTGTTCTTCAACAATTTCCCCTTGAACACCACCACCGAATCTTCCTTGCTATCCTCTGGCTACCGGGATCGTGCTTGTGGGAACAACTCGTTTGGAAGAAAATGGAGAATTCAGAGAGAGAGCTTTGATTGAGAGAAATTCTTGGAGTTCTACTTTCGTTCTTCTCTACTGTTTTTGCAGAATTGCAAAAGAAGAAAACAAAAGCAGTGACGTGAGGAGTTACCCCACGCACTCAACTGCCCATTCGCCTGCAATTTTGCAGGGGAGTTAAATATTAATATTAATATTAATAATTAATATATATATAATAATAATTAATATATATATAATTAATTAATTAATTAATCAATCATATTAATTAATTAATTATTAATAAATAATTAATATATATATATATATATATCAAATAAATAATTAACCCTTAATTATTTATCATAAAAATAGAATTATATTCTATAGCATTTCTCTCGTATAACCTATAGTTCTAATGTACATCTTATGCACATTATTTTTAACCTATAGTTTTAATATAAATCTTATTCATATTAATTTTATTTGAATCTCATTCAAATAATTTCTCTCATACTATATAGTTTTAATTTAGAATTAACTATATATTATAATGTATCAATATACATATAATCGCTTAAGTAATTTGAACAGTTCAAATTCTTCCAAAAACTTGATCCTCGTTTTACCCGTTATGAGCTAGCAAGGGGACTTAATGGACCTACAGATCAGAAGCTCCAACGATACAAGATTAATCGGTCAAACTTATTTACCGAGTTAATCAACATTCGTTAACTACGGGTCACTCCACTAAAGACCCGCAGTTGCACTCTTCTCACTGTAGAATGTTTTCGTGTCCACAGATATACGACCATAAATGACAAGTCAATCCTTCACGAGTGCTCGTAACTCAAGTTGGGTCAAATTACCGTTTTACCCCTGAGTTACATCTTACTCCTTAAATACCACTGCTCCTCTNTGGGTCAAATTACCGTTTTACCCCTGAGTTACATCTTACTCCTTAAATACCACTGCTCCTCTAATGAACAACTCGGTTATGGTCCGACCAATAACTGGAAGTCCCTCTTGGGCCAATGAGAGGGTGGAGTCCCTTGTTCAAGTCCTGGAGTCAGCATTTAAGAGAACACTCGTCTACTTCCCTAAAGTCGGGGAGGAATGAATTCCATCTCGTGAAGTTATGTTCCCAGCTCCCCACTCGATCTTGTCCTCAAAATGGTAGGAATGTTGAGTCGGCGACTCGGGCCACTCTCACCTATACAGATCAAAGGACGAGCCCTCACGAGCAGGAGTCCATAACTCACTCAGGATTGAGAATGAGTTGTCTGGTCATCCTAAGAAACAGCAATCTATTAGTTAACGGTATTACATCTAAAGGTTGGCTATTTCGTGGTCCGGTCTTATATAAACTCATTGTATAGGATACCCCCACTCGCATGTCTCCACACGAACGACCTGAATCGAATCGTCTGTAACCTTTACGGAGTGGGCCGTATCCATAGTGTTGTCAGGATAAGGTACCCAGCCTTATCCATATACTATAGACCCTTTAGGTTATTCACGAGACATTATCCACTTGTATATCAAGGGTATATCAATTATATACCCAGTATATTAAATATATACCCAGTACATATATTGTCCCGGTTACACTAAAATAACCTCGGATGTTTAGTTTATTGGATTTTGGACAATTCAATGCTATGAATTCAACAACAAATTTATTGAATAAAACTTTATTGAATATACATTTGTTTTTAAGCTCGGACTTAGTAGGGAGTTTATTGAATATACATTTGTTTTGAATAACACTTTGAGGCTCAAGTCAGTTTAAGCTCGGATTTAGTAGGGAGTTCGAGATAGAATTCGATACCTGATGTTGGAGTGAGACTCTCTATTTATAAGTTAGGGGTCCGACAGGTAGTTATGTGTGTTGGTTCGAAGGTCAGATGTGTCGGGTGCCTGAGATCGGACCTACTCGAAGGTCCTGTTGCTGCAAGACAACTCTGCAGCGTCTTGCGACTAAGTATGATAGTTCGGACCTGTCTGGGATGGTTCTTTGGGTGTGACCTGGCTCATCTAGAGCTTTCTCAGTCCTCCACGTGACATGCAATTTTCTCTCTCCAACATTAACAAAAAAGAAAAATCCAAGACCCTCCACTAGTACAAATATGAGATTCAATGACAGTCGTGAATGGTAAAAAAGGTTGAAAAAAACTGTCATAAATTGCTTCGGGCACTATTTTGGTGGGAAAAAAAGCTTACTTTTCCGAATATTTATAAATTTATGGCTGCTAAAAAATAGTTATACGCCTATCCCTTAAAATACATTTGCTCACTTGATCATTATTATAAAAAAACCCCTATGACATCTCAAGCTTGAGATTCAAAATATACATTTCGACATCTTGAGACGCTTTCAAAATTGAAGATCTCAAAGTGTTCATGGCGAAAGAAACTTCATTTTTATGGGGTTAAATGTTGTAAAGTTACAAAAAAAATTTTGAAATTTTAAAAGTTCTATAATAAATTATAATTAAAGGAAAAAATCTTTAAATGGAGAAAACTTTTCTCCAAACTTTTTATAATGTAATATGTTACATATGTTAACTATTGATAATTAATTAATTATTAATTCCCTATTTATAATTAACTGTAATGATAAACTTTGTAAATTAAGAAATCAAGGAAGGAACATAATTGGCAAAAAAAAAAAAAGTAAATCACATACCATTGATTATTAATAATTAATAATTTATATATTTAATTTAAATTATAAAGTGTCATTTAATATAAAAAATTTTATTTTTCTTCAACTAAATTGATTCAAGAGCTATTACAATTTATTATAAAATATCAAAATTCATGGAATTTCAAAAGCTTGTCACTCTTTCATCGCATATAACTATAAAATAACTCTCATCTATCCATTTTCTATAACAATTTGGGTTCTAATTTCTTTTGTGTACTTATATTTTTCTCACAAATTTATTTTTTATTTTTGAGGTTTCTAAATTTAGTGCAGCATACCACTAGTCATTCAAATTTATTATTATTATTATTACTTATATTTTTCTCACAAATTTATTTTTTATTTTCGAGGTTTCTAAATTTAGTGCAGAGACCACTAGTCATTCAAATTTATTATTATTATTTTAAATATAAGATAGTATAATTGTTTAGTGTCTCAAAGTTGGTACGAGGCACCTCTATTTTTACAAAATCACTACTCCACCACATTGATGTTTTCGCTATTGTTATCTTAAGATTATTATTTTCATGGTTAAATTTTGTGTATTTTAGTTTTAGTTAAATTATGGTTTTTTTTTTTGTAATTTCGAATTTTATGAAGGCTTAAAATTTGATAAAATATTGACATGTATATTCAAATTAAAAATACATAAATTAATTTTAATTTTTTAAAATAAAACACATAGTCAAATTTATTTTATTGAAAAATACACATACATTGGTCATAAATTGATTTAAATGAAAGGGGCAAAATCGCTTGTCAAAGAGGCGATTGTTTGCTTTTCAAGGAGTGAAATTGACTCTTTAGCCTGACTTATTAAAAAAATAATATTTGCAAAATAAGTTTTTCGAATTATGCTATTAAAATGATAATATATTTCTTTTCAGAAATAAAAATTATAATATATTTTTTAATTCAATGGAAAGTCAAATATTTTAAATTATAATAGGTGGTACCATATTCACAAATTTATCAGCAATTAATTTAAAAAATGTTATTTTCAAAATTTTTCATGTGTTTATTTAAACATTTTTTTTTTGTAATTTCATTCTTACCCTATGTATCATCCTTAGTATACAATTTTTAGTTTATCTATAATAGAATTCTATTACTAATATACTACGTTTACTTTTATCACTAATTTGAGCTTAAAAATTGTGTCATATTTCAAAATTTTTTTCTCTCTAAATTACTATATATGTCCTTATTTCATAAATATTTTTTATCCAAACGTCATGAATTATAGTGGACTCCATGATTCTAAATATTAGTCGACACGTCGACATTTTCATCTACATATCCATATTTTCATGGGTCCAATATCGACATGAAGGATAAATTGATATTTCCATCATAGTATAAAAAATCGACAAAATATGAAAAATATCAACAAAAATAGCACTAATATAGGCATAATATTAATATTAATTATTTTTTAACTTATTTAGAAATATGAAAATATTTATTTGTTAATTTAAATATTTTTTAAAAATTTTAATTTCTATAACTTTTACAAAAATATTTATCGATATCAACATTTTATCTATATTTTCATGAAATTGAGACCTCAATATTTCTATCGAGATCGACATTTAAAATCTAGGCTGCTTTCAATTTTTATCAAAAAAAAAAAAAAAATTGACTCTCAACTTGTACTTAAAAAAAAAAAGGTTGACTTTCAAGACTCACGACCCATAATAAACAAGACAAGGCAAAGACGACTTTCGTTAGTTTTCTCTCTAATATTTCTTTTTCCTTTCAATTTTCAGGCTCTGTTCTCTTCAACAATGGAGGTTCCCTCAACAGCTCCTCCTAATCGTCCTCGAATGACTTATGATGTTTTCATAAGTTTCAGAGGAGAAGACACTCGCAACAATTTCGTCGGATTTTTGTACGAGGACTTGCGTCAATTGGGAATAATGACTTTTATGGACGATAAGAAGCTCTTAATCGGGGACGATCTTAGTGAAAAGCTTGTGAAAGCAATTGAAGAATCCAGGTCTTCAATCGTGGTTCTATCGAAAGATTATGCTTCTTCCAAGTGGTGCTTGAAAGAGTTAGCCAAGATAATGGATTGTATGTCTGAGACGACACATCGAGTTCTTCCTGTGTTTTACCATGTGGATCCTTCCCATGTTCGACACCAGTCTGGAAATTTCAGAAAAAGCTTTGATGAACATGAAGAGAAGGCTCAAAAGTTCACAGGCCAGCAAAAAGAGGAATACTGGAAGGAGGTTCGAAATTGGAAGGATTCCATGACAAAAATTGGCAACCTCGCGGGAGAAGTTGTTACACAACACAGGTAAAGATTGAACTCATGGATGAATCCTCTTTTAGCAGTTGCGTAATGAGTCTTCTATACAACAATTTGACATTATAAAATATGTTAAATTCCCTAAACTTTCATGAATGTGTCCTTGAACTTTCAATTTTTTGTCAAATAGGCCCCTTCGGTTAACTCCATTAGTTTAGTGCTTATGGCATACTGGCTGGCGGCAGCACTGTTTAAAGATTATGTGGCTATGACGAATTTAGCCATCAACTTGAAAGTTTAGTGATATTTTATAAAGTTAAAGGACCTATTTGACACAATCTCGAAAGTTTAGAGGCTAAATTTGTAATTTTATCTATATAATATAATATTTGTTTTCCATCTCCCAATATTGACGTTTAACTTTGATGTACTCTGCCTTTTGGTATGCAGCTCTGAAGTAGATGTTGTCAAGAAATCACTAACCAGATATTTGAAACATGGCGCCCTAGGATAGTAACTTCAGACAAGAATTTAGTTGGAATGACTCATCAGTTGCTAAAAATGAATGTGCAACTTGGTTTAGGATTGGATGACGTACGCTTTGTTGGGATAGTTGGGATGGGTGGCATCGGTAAAACAACCATTGCTAAAGTCGTTTATGACTGCATCACATCTAAATTTGAGGGCAGTTGTTTTCTTCGTGTTTTTGGAGGTAGTCCTAAGCAATGTAATTTAGTGTCACTTCAAGAACAACTACTATCCAGACTTTTTTTAAAAGAAAATGTTAGAATATGGGATGAAGATTATGGAGCGGAAATGATTGAGAATCAACTATGCAGTAGAAAAGTTCTTCTTGTTCTTGATGGGGTTGAAGAAAAAGAGCAACTAGAAATGCTGGCTGGAAGTCCCGATTGGTTTGGTCCAGGGAGTAGAATTATCATTACAACTAGAAGCAATAATATTTTCAATCAACCCTATGAAATTATAGAGTACAAGGTGAAGTTACTAGATGCTGACAGTGCCCTCAAACTCTTCTGCAATCGTGCCTTTGGAATTGACAACATTGATAGCAATTTCACGAATCTCAGTAGGGAGATGGTAGAAAAGCTTGGAAGACTTCCATTAGCTTTGAAAGTAATTGGATCTTATTTGAATAAAAAGAATGGGGTAATATGGAAGGAAACATTTAATAGGCTCATTAAAGTTGATGAAAAACATTTGTTTGAAGTACTAAAGATAAGTTATGATGGGTTAGGAGCAGAAAGTCAGAAAGTTTTTCTAGATTTGGCATGTTTCTTCAACGGAAGGAGGATAGATAAAGTGATTAAAATACTTGAGAGTTTTGGTTATAATCCCCACAGTGAATTACAATTGTTTACAGAAAAATGTCTAATTGAAGTTTCACATTCGAAGATATCGATGCACGACTTGATAGTGGCTTTAGGTCAAGAAATTGTGCGTAAGGAGTCCCTAACTCAATTGGGTAAACAAAGCAGGATTTGGCTTCAAGAAGATGTTGTTCGTGCGTTTACTATAAAACATGTAATTAACATCATCATGTATTTATACCCTTTCTTTCTTCTTTATTATAATATCTCTAAAAAAATTTTCTACGTGCATTTCAAATGCCAGGGATTAAAATACACTGAAGGCATAGTTTTGAACTTGGAGGAGATGCAGAAGGAATTAATATTGAAGGCCAAGTTGTTTACAGATATGACATGTTTAAGAATATTGGAAATTAGCAATGTACAACTAAAAACTAAGGATAGAGACACCAGAGAGACATACCGAGAAAAGAGAAGAAATAAATTCTCAAATTGATTAATCAAAGATGAGGAATAGAGGCACTATTTATAGGTTACAAGAGGAAACAGAATCTAGGAATAACCTCCTAACTTCCCTAACAAAAAAGGAGATTTATTTGCTAAATTTAAATACAAAATCTAAACAACTTTAAAACAACTTCTAACTAAGTCCACATAATCTTAACTTCTAACTAATTCAACACTCCCCCTCAAGCTGGACTATACAGATTGAACAGTTTCAACTTGATCAACAACCTTTCAAATACGGGTCTCAAGAGTCCTTTTGTTAGGATATCTGCAACTTGATCTGATGATGGAACATACATCAGATTTATAATTTTCTCTTCAATCTTCTCCTTGATAAAATGCCTGTCAACCTCAACATGTTTAGTACGATCATGATGCACTGGATTGTGTGCAATAGCAATTGCAGCCTTGTTGTCACAATAGACTTCCATTGAACTATCAAACCTGATCTTGAGTTCTTGGAGGAGGAGTTTCAGCCACATTATCTCACAAATACCATGAGATAATGCCCTGAATTCAGCCTCAGCACTACTTCTTGCAACAACTGATTGTTTCTTACTCCTCCATGTAACAAGATTACCCCATACGAAGGTACAATATCCTGTTGTAGATCTCCTATCTTGAATAGAACATGCCCAATCAGCATCTGTAAACACCTTAATCGTTCTGTCATCATCCTTTCAGAAAAATAATCCAAGCCCTGAAGTTCCTTTAAGATATCTAAGAATATGATACACGGCTTCCATGTGTTCTTCAGTAGGAGCATGCATGTATTGACTTACAACACTCACTGCAAATGCAATATCCGGCCTAGTGTGGGATAAATAGATTAAYCTTCCAACAAGACGCTGATATCTCCCTTTATCAACGRGTACCYCATCTAGGCTCTCTCCCAACTTATGATTGRGACTTATTGGAGTATCARATGGTTTACATCCAAGCATTCCGRTTTCCTTCAAGAGGTCTARTACATATTTTMTTTGACACACAGATATACCAGTTYTGYTCCTAGCAACTTCCATCCCTAGAAAATACCGAAGTGTTCCCAGGTCTTTTATTTCGAACTCCTTTCCAAGTGCCTGTTTTAGTCTCTCTATTTCTTCATGATGGTCACCTGTGACAATAATATCATCGACATAAACAATGAGGATGATGATCTTACCTTGAGAGTGCCTATAGAACATTGTATGGTCAGTTTGAGCTTGGGTATATCCTTGTTTACAAACAGCCTTTGAAAATCGCCCGAACCATGCACGTGGGGATTGTTTTAAACCATAG
>NW_019104506.1:338101-355507 GCF_001995035.1 Momordica charantia
TGACGGATAATGCCTCAAACTATGTCCTAGCTGGAAAACTTTTAGAAGCCAAGCGACCTCATCTATATTGGACACCATGCGCTGCTCATTGTCTAGATTTAAATTTGGAGGATATTGGAAAGATTGAGTAGGTGAAAATGTGTCTTAGGAAGGCTGTGGCACTTAGTGGTTTTATTTACAATCACTTGTACGTGCTAAATATGATGAGAGAATTTACTAACCAACATGAATTGGTAAGACCAACAGTGACTCACTTCACAACTTCATTTTTACCCCTAGCCAGTATTCACTAAAATAAAGCCAATTTGAGGAAGATGTTTATTTCTGAAAAATGGACCACCTCTAAATGGGCGAAGGATCCAAAGGGGAAGAGAGCAGCTGAAATCGTTATGATGCCATCTTTTTGGAATTCAGTTGTGTATACTTTGAATGCATCGGGCCCTTTAGTTCGTGTGTTGAGGCTAGTAGATGGTGATAAACCAGCTATGGGTTATATTTACGAAGCTATGGATAGGGCAAATGAGGCTATTAAGAGTGGTTTAATGGAAATGAGGCGAAGTATAGACCGATTTGGGAGATTGTTGATCAAAAGTGGGATTGCCAACTTCATCGGCCTTTACATGCAGCCGGATATTATTTGAATCCATCTCTTTTCTATGACAAAAAAAGAGAGAATTATGCAAGATCCTGAGGTTATGGATGGTCTGATCAAAGTTATAGAACGATTAATACCATTTATCGATGATCAAGTTCAATGTTCAATCGAATTAGAATTGTACAATGAAGCAAAAGGCATGTTTTCGAGTAATGTAGCAATAAGGACGAGGGGTGTTAAAACACCAAGTAATGACATTATTTATTACTTTTAGTTTTAAATTTTTAATAGACATATTTAAGTTTGAACTACTAAAATTCTAAATCATTTGTTTAATATATGTAAAGCTACATGGTGGTCTCTTTATGATGTTAATGCTTTGATTTTACGAAAGTTAGCCATGAGAGTCCTTAGTCTAACGTGCAGCGCTTCTGACTGTGAGCGCAATTGGAGTGTTTTTTAACACGTAAGTGAGAATAATTTGGTTTTTCCATTGCTAATTGAAGATTGAAAAATCCACTTTTGACTCTATAGTCTACATTCGTTAATAATTTTATAGATTCATTCCAATAAGAGGAATATGTTAGAGCAAAAGCGTCTTAATGACTTGGTTTATATAAAATATAACCAAACACTTAAAAGAGCGCTACACTCTACAAGACCAACTTGATCCCATTACTTTGGATCATATTGATGAAAGTAATGAATGGTTGATTGGAACACTCGAAGAAGAAGATGGTCAAGAAGAAAATTAGTTGGTCTTTGATGATGACGACCTCACATGGGGAGATGTAGCCGAGGCCAGTGGTGTTAGAGAGCCCATAAGGCAAACTAGAACATATGCAAGATCTAAAGGAAAGTCGCCTGCTACTCCCGCTCCCACAACTTCAAGAGTTCGAAAATCAGTGCAAGTGGTGGTTAGTGATGATGATGATGACACCGAAGAAGAAGAATTGGAAAAGGAAGATTGTCAGGACGTCCAAGATGAAGAGAATTTAAATTTAGATGAGGATGATGATCTTTGATTACTTATATTTACTTTTTGTTCTATTTCAGACTCTAGAATTTCTTGATGTTGCTTGTCTTTATTTGGAACTAAACTTATAGAATTTGGTTGTTTTATGCATCTTGTTGACATTTACTATTTTGGTATTGATTTTTTTAAGGTAATTTATGCACTATATATATAATTTTTACTTATTTATTAAGGTGCGCCTCGCTTCAATCGGGCGTCGTCTTTGTATCGCCTCTCGCCTCAAGACGATCAAAGGATTCGTCGCCTTGCGGTACGCTTTGCGCCTCGAAAACACTGGTGTTAGAGTATATATTAGTATATTTTATATTCTTGTATTAATATTAATTTATCATTTACCTTCTCCTTATAGGATTAGGTCGACCTTGTATATTTGTCTATATATATAGACTTTAATAATGAGAATACAACACATTGGATTTTCTCCGACCTTAGTCTCTACAATTGGTTTTCAATATATCTGCCTATTAAACTTCAGCAATGACCTAAATCCGATCTGGTACAAATCATTAGATCCATTAGGCTGGCTGTTGCTTTTGAACAAGGGACCTTTTCCATCAATTTTCTGCCTTGAGGGTCTTTATGTGAGTCGCTGAGATCTTAAAGTGTTTACTAAAGGTGTGAAAACTGGTTTAGAATTAAATATGTTATTGTCTTTCAAAACCCTTAACGACCTTATCATCAATTGGAAGACGTTTTTGTAACTGCCCTTGTGGCCTTTTGTATATTTCATACCATCAATGAAATACTCGTTTCATATAAAATAAAAAATCTTTCAAAAATCTTCTTGGTGTAATCACTTTGACAAATGTATAGCTCCCCTCTTGGCCTGTTTCTAGTGATTTCCATTCCCAAAATTCCTTTTGCTGCACTAGATCTTTCATATCGAATTCATTGCTAATACGTTGTTTTGTTTTTGTTAACTCAGTCATGCTTGTGCCTGCAAGAAGCATCTCATCTACATATAGTGGAACATAGATTATTTCACAGCCACCAACTTCGTTTAAGTAAACACGGGGGCCATACATGCTTATTTGTACTTGATTTTGGTAATATACTTGTCAAATCTCCTATGCCAACACCTTGAAGATTGTTTTAAATTGTATAGGGACTTGTTTAATTTGCACACCAGTCCTTCCCTGGTTGTGTCATGAATATAGTTTCTTCTAGATTTCCATTAATGAAAGCCGTTTTACATCCATTTGTTGTAATCCCCAATTTCTAACAAGCTACAATAGTTAGTAGTACTCTGATTGGTTGTGTGTTTCACAACTGGAGAGAAAATTTCAATATAATCAATTATTTCCTTTTGTGTGAAACTCTTGACTACTAATCTAGGCTTGTATTTGATTCCTCTTTTATCTGCCCCTACCAATTTCTTCTTGAGCATCCATTTGCAAGGCACTGTCTTGGCTTTGGGGGTAGAATAAATAGTTTCCAAGTTTTGTTTTTATGCAAAGAATCAATTTCATTATCCATGGCTTTAATCCAGTGAGACTTTTCATGTCAGTTGATTGCTTCTTCGTATGTGTCTTTGGCTCTTCTTCATTTGTATCATCTACTAAATCGAGTGCATAAGCTATAAGATCAGCGCGCACTTACCTTGCTGGAGGCCTTAGTTGTCTTCTCTGCTATCTCTTGTTAAAGTGTAGTTGGATAGGTCATCAATTTGCATTTCTATAGGAGGTTCTTGTGATTCAGTTTTCGTATTTTCTTCTCATATGGTTCCAGTTTCTTTTAAAGATAGAAGTATCAGCCTTTTTTCTTTCATGTACGTCCACCTTAGAACTAATGTTGGTTCCCTTTTTAGATTCTTTTCAATTTGTTCTTTGTCCTCTATGTTTATGTCAAAATCAAATTCTCTACAAATAACATCTCTACTCACAATAATCTGATTTGTTCTGAAACTCCATAGTTTGTAGCCTTTTGTTCCCTCAGGGCAGTCAAGAAACATACACTTTATGGCTCTAGGATCTAGCTTCCCTTGTTTTACTTTTACATGAACATACCAAATGCACCCAAAGGTTTTCAAGTTGGACAGATTGGAGGAAAACTATACCACTTTTCCTCTCGATTTTTAAGATCAATTGAGGTGCATGGGCTTCTATTATAATGCAAGTAGCCAAAATTGTTGGAGAGATTAGCCTCAGATAGCATACATCACCCTTTTCATCATGGTCCTATTCATTCTTTCTGCTGTGGAGTATAAGCTACTGTTTTGTGTCTAGTTATCAGATTTTCAGTGCAATAGTCATTGAATTGATTTGATAGAAATTTCAGCCCGTTATTGGTTCTAAGCTATTTAATATTCCAATTAGTTTGGTTTTCTACTTTGGCCTTCCACACTCAAGGTTTGATCTTTAGACTTAAGTAGAAAGTCTAAGTCTTTCAGAAAAATTATCCATTAATATTGAGAAATCCATATATATGAATTAAATTTACTCAACCCATCTGCTTAAGCTTTTGGGTTGAGTGGTGGTTTATTCATCCTTAAGTTGGTATCAAAGTGTAGCGAAAGTGTTGAGATATTCATCTATGAGTTAAATTTACCCAATCCATCAGCTTAAGCTTTTGAGTTAAGTGATGGTTTATTCGAATTAAAGATAAGAAATATCTGGATCCACTCCAAGGAGTTCTTGACGGTCTCCAGAGGTCAGTGTGTATGTAATTAAGGATGACTGTGGTTGTATGCTCTCCTTTTGTAAATTTCAACCTCTCTATCTCTCAAAAAATAGTGTTCACAAAATCGAAGTCTCTTGATGAGAATGAGTTATCGTGTCTTGATGTGTCGTTTTAGCAACTCTTGAAGTCATCTTTCACTGATATAAGAGAGTCTTCTATGCCACAGCTCAATTTATTCAATTTTCCAGTTCGTAAGATTAGAGCACGGTCCAGTAGAACTACATCCTTGAGTATATAGAAGATAGGTGCAACCTTGGTCATCAAGCATTCCTAATAAGATTAGATTTATAAGTTCTGGAACATGCCTCGCTTCATTCAGCAAGATCTCTCTATTGTCTTGGAGTTTAAACAAAACTGAGCCAATTTTCATGACTTTACAGCCATGATTGTTCCCAGTGAATACTGACCCTCCTTCCCATGATTTGTAATGAAAGAACCACTCTTTTGAAGAGGTCATATGGTAGGTACATCTCGAGTCAAGCACAGCACCTTCTGAGTAATTTGTTTTTGAAGAACTTTTTTTTTTTTGTGTTGCTGAATTTGTTCTTGAAATACTTTCTGCCTCTTGAATACAAAGATTCTATACTTCCATTATTTTTAGTTTTAGCTTCTTCTCATACATCAATGAAAAATTTGTTTCTGGTTAAGAAAGAAAAAAGTTTCGCCGTGCAAGGGCTGTTATCACAACACTAATAGTTTCTCTCTCATATTTCATGGCCGCTTTTACATCTTTATAAGTTTCAGTCAGTGACTTTATCAAGATCGTTGCTTCACTTCCACTGCTCGTTTCCTGCCAACGTGAATTCAGTGTTAATTTCTTGAATTCATCAAGATTGTCTGTCATCTAAAGACTTTGAGGAGTTCATTCTGGAAGTAAAGAGCCTTTCCATGAGAAAGATCTTGTTTGGAAAATCTTTCTTTACATACAATATTTGCAATTTCTCCCTTTTCATGATTTTAACATGATCAAAATTATTTTTGTCATTATCAAAATGACTCCCTTTTTCATTGATCATGTTTGACAAATTAAGAAGTGGATTTTAGGAAAGTTTAAAATAACTTTGAATTGAGTTTTAATGTATCGCTTGGACGGCAATTTTGAAAAATCAATTATACTTAAATCTCTTTTTTCAAAATCACTCATTATACTATCATTTCCAAACACACTCTTAATCTTCCACAGGCTTACTGTCAAACTTTCTTTTTTCTCTCACTTATTTGCAAAATTGCAGGGATCAAAACACATGCAATAAAGGAGATGAAAACCCACAGTAAAGAAGTTGGAATCAAACACACAATATTTAAGTGGTTCAGCGGTTGCCTACATCCACTGTGCAACGAGCCTTGCTAGAGTCTTGGAGAATCACAGGATGCAATCTAAATTTGGGACAGTCCGACTGGCAAGGACTTGAGGTCTCTTAATCATACTGGCTTAGAGGTCTTAAGTTCGAACCTTCCAATGACGCTTAATACAAAAAATCGTTGATGTCTCTCAAGTCCAAACCTTGGAGCGGGTGCATGGGTATAAGGAAGCAAAGCTCTGGTTCCCCGTTAAAAAAAAAAAATCCTCTTTTTCTTCTTTTTTTCAACCGCAGAGGTTGATCTTGTTATTTCTTAAGAATGAACAAACCAACACTTAACCCAAAACTTAAGCTGATGGATTGGGTAAATTTAATTCATTTATATGGATTCTAACATTATTAACCAACTCAACAGCTTTAGCACATCGGCTTTTTTAAGTTGAGAACTTTTGCGGTTATTTTGGAAGTAAATGGATGCAATTATCACTTATTTGTAATTGTAATATCACGAGCTGCATTAAACTAGGGAGTTAGACAGAACTTGTGATTTTTGGTGGTGTTACGTTTTATTTATTTTTATTTATTTACTATAAGTTCTATGAACTTTTCTTATTTGGCTGGTATGAGTTTTTACAAATTAAGGCCACGTTTATTTATCCGTAATTGTAATGGAAATCAATCGTAATGAAAATCAATTATAATGAAATCAATCGGAACTGTAATTTTATTTCATTGATATTGTTTACTAGAAATTTTCTGTAGTCGTAATCAGAATTCCTTTTACTAAAACTATCTGGAATCAGAATCGGATATGTAACCATTACTAATATACCTCTTTTTCCTTTTTAGCTAATTACAAATATATTATTGTGTTAGTCTTTTTTAAGTTACAATAATAATAAATTTTAATTTAATTTATTACTATATTATTGATAGTAAATGTTTGGCCTTCAAGTTTTAAGAGACGTCGCCACTCTAAATTAATTACAAGGAAATAAATACCTGGTGGAGGCAACTTGTGAAGGGTACCAGTTTGGACCAAAGCCGAACTAGGCGACCAGTTGGACGGTTTTGCTCACTACTCACGTGGCATGCTAACTAACTGCTCCCTCCACTAAGTGCGCATCTCCCTACTTTTGTGGAATTGGAACTACTTTTCCCATCCCCTATAAATACCAATTGAAATGAAGAAGTTAAGTATGCAAAAACTGATTAACTTGAATTCTCATTATTTATTTGGCACAAAAATTGACAAGGTCGTTGGAGTGCTAACTTGTTTTTGCAGGTTCTTTTATTCTAGAGTGTTCTCGAGGATCTATTGTGACTATTGGAAATTTTTCGGTAAGAACAATTGGCGTCGTCTGTGGGAAACGTAAGCTTTCTCCGAATATTGCAAATCAACAAATAGCCTTGTTCCAAACCAGCGCAGCAATGGCGGACGATGAAATGTCTCAGCGATCATTTACGAGCAGCTGGACTCAGAATACAGTGCGCACCCCAACCCGTGGATGGGGAAGACCACCTTTGATGTGGCGCGGCGGAGCGAGAAGAAATGTCACTCGACCTAGTACCTCAAGTACAACCCGACAGATGGGCCAAGAGTTAGTGGGGTTGCATGCAGAGCTTAATGAAGTCCGTTCTGAACTAGGAGGAGTCGCTCACCTGAGGGTGGAGATAGCGGAATTGACTGCGGCCTTGCGTCATAGTCAAATTCCTGAAGTACCAACGGGGGACGCTCCGAGACCATCGGTCAGGGTCTGAGAGATTGATGTACACGAGCAAACTGGCGAATCCCTTGTTCCTCGTGTAAGTGCACGAGAGTCTGAATTTGGGTGGAGGCGAACAACAACACTCGATCCGAGGGCAGGACTGCGGGTGCACATTACAATAGAAGCGCCCGACCTTTTGTCAGATGTTGAATGAGCGCCATATGCCTCAGCAACCGGGCCAACAAACTCCAGTTACGCTGAACTTGGGGTCTATCCCAGCTACTGGGGGAGTCAACTCGAACACAAATCAATGGCTGCACGCCGTAGCGACTGCGACAACATCAACATATCAAGCAATAGTGGACATACCAGAGGTGCAAGATTCGATGAAGAAGGTGATTAGCAAGCTTCAGAACTACTTTGAAATCTTAAGGCAGAGTTGCAAGGCGGACAATACTCACTAAGTGGAGCTGGGTGAACGGGAGGATCCCCCATTTCACAGCCCCCATAATGGCATACCCCCTTCCACCAATAATGAAGAAGTCGGATATGAAGTTGTATGATGGATCCGCTGACCCGATAGACCACATCGAGTTATATGAAGGTTTGATGGAATTAAGCATAGTAGGGGACAAAATGAAATGCAGAGCTTTTTCTGTTACCTTGAAGGGCCAAGCTCGATCCTGGTACCGTCAGCTGAAACCCCAGTCCATCGGATCCTGGAGATAGTTGAGAAAGATTTTCATTAATCAATTTTCTGCACAGCACGACAAGAAAAAACCTGATACCCATCTTCTCACTAATCATCAGACAGATGATAAGTCGCTGCGCAAGTTTGTTGCAAGATTTATGGTCGAAAAATCAAGTTCCAAGCTACTCAGATGATGTAGCTAGAATGACATTTATGTCGGCTATAAATAACCCGGACCTAATTCAATCTTATGCCTTGCAGCTAGCTCAGACCTACAGCGACGCCATCCAACGGGCACGTCAATACATGCACGCGGAATATGTGCTTCGAGAGAAACATCTGCAGCACCAAACAGTTACATCCAAGCATGCCCAGGCTCGAGGGCAGAGCTCACAGTCGAAAAAGAGTCATTCAAGCCGCGAGCTTGAGCAGAAGAGGTCAACTCGTGACAACCGCCAGCGACAAGAGCGAACAGTACGAGTTCATGATCGACGTTTGAGGGAGTTCGACCATTATACACCTCTTCATGTTCCGCTCTAAAAAATTCTGGCCAATATTGAAAACAGCGACCGACACACGATGTTGGATAAGTCGAACAAGATGAAGTCAAGCCCAGACAAAAGAAACAAAAATAAATATTGCAGGTTTTATAGAGATCATGGTCATGACACTTCGCAATGTTATGACCTGAAAGATCAGATTGAGAAGCTGATTCGGCGGGGTCATTTTAAAAAGTATGTGGGGAAGAAAGACGCTTGCTCAAAAGAGGAAGTATGACCGTTCGAACCACGATGATACAAATAAATCGCCCTCACCAAAAAGGAGAGAAGCAGACGGGAAAAAGGCCCATGGTAATCACCACCATCTTCGGTGGTCCAAATGGGGGTCATTCAAGCAATAAAAGGAAGGCCCTCATTCTTGAAACCCAACATGAAGTCAACACTTCATATGTTTGGCCGATGGCTGCAATAACTTTTTCTTCGGCCGATTTGGAAGGAATTCATCTGCCGCACAATGACGCATTGGTTATCTCACCAATAATTGATAATGTGCAGGTCTGAAGAGTTCTTATAGATTGAGAAGCTTCCACCAACATACTCTTTCTCTCGACCTCAATTAGCTCTAGGTTGGGAGAAATCTCAATTGAAGCGATGTCCGACGCCCCTAGTCGGTTCCTCTGGTGAATCTGTTGTAGCCGAGGGTTGTACCGACCTTCCAGTCACCATTGGCAAGGGAAACGATGAAGTTCGGAAGGTGACCGACGTCGTGGTAGATGGCGCATCGACATATAATGCAATACTTGGGCGTCCTTATATCCACGAACTACAAGTTGTGCCCTCAACTTACCACACAAATGCTAAAGTATCCAACAACCGATGGTGTGGGTATCGTGAAGGGAGAGCAAAAAGCTTCAAGGGAGTGTTACGCAACCGTACTGAAAGGCACTCGATCTTGCGCGGTAGTCCTTGAAAGTCCGTCAAGCGGGGTAGATTCAGACGAAGGAACCTCTGAAGACTCTGAATGGGGAGCCTCGAAACAAGAGCTTGAAGAGGTACAACTCGGATCTATAGATAAGACCGTCAATATTCGGATGGGGTTGCGGCACCCAGTGAAAGGAGAGCTTGTCAATTTCCTGCAACTCAACTCTGATGTATTTGCATGGTCCCATGAGGACATGCCAGAGATAGACCCAAGTGTAATAGTCCATAGGTTAAATATTAATTCGGGATATAAACCCGTTAAGCAGAAGCGCCGACCTGTGGACGCTACTCATAGTGCTGTAATTTTCGAGGAAGTTAACAAACTCCTCAAAGCTGAATTCATTAAAGAAGTTTATTATCCCGCGTGGCTTTCTAATGTAGTAATGGTGAAAAAAGCGAATGGGAAGTGGAGAATTTGTGTCGACTTCACGAACCTTAATAAGACGTACCCAAAAGACAGCTTTCCTCTTCCTAGGTTGACCAGCTCGTCGATGCCACAACCGGGCATGAGTTGTTAACTTTTATGGATGCGTACTCGGACTACAATCAAATAAGAATGTATGTGCCCGATCAAGAACATACTGCGTGTGTAATAGATCAAAGGTTTTACTGCTATAAGGTGATGCCCTTTAGCCTTAAAAATGCGGGTGCCACATATCAACGATTAATACATATGATGTTCAGCAAACAGATAGGCCGAAACATGGAAGTTTATGTTTATGATATATTGGTAAAAAGCGTTACAGCTGAACAACACGTGGTCGACCTTATAGAAGCTTTCAGTGTATTAAGATTCTACAAAATGAAACTCAACCCGACCAAGTGTGTGTTCCGGGTGTCTTCGGGGAAGTTTCTCGGGTTTATGGTTAATCGATGAGGAATTGAAGCTAATCCGGACAAAATCAAAGCGATTTTGGAATGGAATCTCCCAGAAACTTGAAACAACTTCAATGTTTAAATGAAAGAATCGCAGCATTAAATCAGTTTGTTTCTCGATCTACTGAAAAATGTCTCCCATTCTTCAAAATTCTTCGGACTAAAGGGAAATTTGATTGGACAGATGAATGTGAACAAGCGTTTGTCAAATTAAAAGAATATATGAGTTTGGCACCCTTACTCTCGAAACGAGAGCATGACGATTGCTTATATTTGTATCTGGATGTCTAAGAGATTACAGTTAGTTCGGTTCTGATTCGCGATGACGGAAGAACACATAATCCAGTATACTATATGAGTAAGTTTATGACCAGTGTAGAGGCAAGATATTGAAAAATTGGCGTTAGCCCTGGTTACATCGGCTCGACGATTGCGGCCGTATTTTCAAGCGCATAAAATCATCGTTCTGACTGATTTCCCTTTCCGACAAGTTTTTCACAAGCCTGAAACATCGGGAAGATTAATGAAGTGGGTGTTTAGAACTCAGTGAGTACGACATTAGCTTTGAACCTCAAGTGTCTTTAAAAAGACAGATAGCCGCCGATTTTGTGGCTAAATTGACACCCAGTCAATTCGGGAAAAATTCTAAACAGCAATGGACTTTGTATGTGGACGGTTCTTCCAATGAAAAGGGGTGTGGAGCAGAAATTCTCCTTCAGTCACCGAAAGGAACACGTTTTGAGTATGCAATACGATTTAATTTTAGGACATCAAATAATGAAGCTGAGTACGAAGCGTTATTAGCTGAACTTCAGATGGCACAGAGCATGGGCGCTGAGTGTCTTTTGATTCTCAGTGACTCTCAACTTATAGTCAACCAAATAATGGAAGAATTCAAGGCAAAAGATGGAAGAATGGCTAGGTATTTGCGGAAAGCAAAAGAATGTTTGGCAAAGTTCAAAGATTTTATGATCCGTCAAGTCCCCCGATCAGAAAACTCAAACGTAGATGCTTTGGCAAGGTTGAATTCTGCATATAAGAACGATATTGCCTGCACAGTACTAGTCGAAGTGCTAAGCTCGCCATCAGTTAACGAAGCAGAACAATGCGTCGCGATACGACCTCGTTCTTGGATGAGTCTGATAATTGAGTTCCTTCAAGGAATTCAACCTGAAGATAGAAATGAAGTGAAAAAATTACGTAGATAAGCGGCTCATTACCTCCTCCAAGGTGGAGTATTGTACAAGCGAAGATATTCTCTGCCTTTATTGAAATGTGTCGCACCAAATGAAGCAGAATGTGTACTTCGAGAAGTACATGACGGAATTTGTGGTGATCATACTAGGGCTCGAACTCTGATGTCGAAGATCATTTGACAAGGATACTATTGGCCGAGTATCAGTAAAGATACGAAGATATTCATAAGAAAATGTGATAAATGTCAAAGATATGCCGACTTAATCAGACAACCACCTGAGAACTTGACGCCAATCTCCAGTCCGTGGCCATTTGCCCAGTGGGGGATTGATCTTATTTGCCCACTCCTACCGGAAAAGGCTAGGTGAGGTTCGTTGTTGTTGCTGCGGACTACTTCAATAAATGGGCTGAAGCGGAGCCTTTAGCTACCATTAAGGAAGCAAAAGTGAAGAACTTTGTTTGGCGGAATATAATTAGCTGGTTCGAAATTTCGCATGTTATAATCACGAATAATGGGAAGCAGTTTGACAATGAGAAGTTCAATAGTTTCTGTGCAAATCTTGGAATAAAACATATTACCTCTTCGCCTGCCCATCAGCAAGCCAACGGGTAGGTAGAAGTAGTTAATAAAATTCTGAAACGAGGATTAAAAATGAAATTGGAAGAATTGAATGGTGAATTGGTCGAAGAGCTCCCAGGTGTGTTATGGTCTTATCGGACTACTCCCAGGGGCTCAACGAACCAAACACCCTATGCATTAGCTTTTGGTTCGGAAGCAGTGATTCCAGTAGAGATCGGCTTTCCATCAGAACGAATTGAACGACCCTTTGATGAAGCACATAACTTAGAAGCATTATGTTTGAATTTAGATCTCCTTGAAGAACGAAGAAACGTTTCACAGTTAAGAAATGCTGAATATCAAAACAGGATGATGAGCTATTACAATGCCAGGGTGAAGAAACGATGCTTCAAACCGGGTGATCTTGTGTTAAAGAAAGTTCTTCAAAAAACTGGGGATTCAGAACCAAACTAGGCCGGACCGTACAAGATCAAGAATATTGTCCGAACAGAAACATATCAATTGATGTATTTGAATGGGAAATAACTCGCCCATCCATGGAATGTCGAACACCTTAAATTGTATTGTCAATAAAGTCTGTAATTCAGTTCAGTATTCTACAAACCCTACTCAAATTAGGGGCTATCATATACACTTACTTTGCACGTGTGAATGAGTTGTTGTAAAACACTTGTTATTTGGTTATATGATCGGCTTTGCACTTGCATGACTGAATTTGATTCGTTAAAAGCATACGAGTATCATGAGTATTAAAAAAAAGAGCAAAGTGCAAACCCGACGCGAATTAAACACAAAAGTCTCCCATTTAAACAAAATATTCTAATTTTGTTATTTCGGGGTGATTACCGAAATTACACAGAGGGAACAAAAAATAAAATAGGAGTATAGAGAAACGATTATCCACGCTTTCGTTTCTTCTCCATGGCAAGTTGCCGCTCAAGGAAAGCGATTCACCGCTCCATCGCACGGCTCTCTCCTCTTCAATGGCCTGTTTTTCTTCCTCCCAATTCTCCTTCTCTTCCTTCAAGGTCTGACACTTGAATTCGAACTTCAAAGACTTGATTGTTGTCTCCCGTAGTTCGTTTCCGAGTTGATTGACTTCCTTTCCCAGTTTGAGAGTGTTTCCTTCGGCTCTCCGAAGTTCAAATCATGAGGGAGGAGCAATATAGTATGGAAAGCGACTAGATGAGGGTTCCCCCTCCACGACCGGTGAAAGGTTGGGAGGATTTAGCGGAGTAGAGGATGGAGAAGAAGAAAAGGAAGAAGAATCTCCAGAATGGTTAGAGGACATCTCCATGAAAGAAATGAGGGGGTCATTCACCTCTTCATACGTGGTGTAGGAAGATTAAGGAATAAGGTGAGGCAGCAAGTAGAGTGAAAGCCCTTAAATAAACGATTGATTTTGGGTTTGAAACGTCAGTCGAATTAATCTCGAATATGAAACGGCGTCTAGGGATGATTGATGACAACTGCACAGTCGAAATAATTAAAGATACAGTGAAATTAATATGAAGATATGATTTGATACGAAAACCGTGCCAAAATTTAAGGGCGGTTACATCACAAAATAAATAAAAAAAGAGAAATCGTACAACAGTAAAAATTCATGCGAGATTGATATTTGCCAGTTTGGATAAACCTCTAGTTCTACCCTGTGTAGGTGCCGTTAAGTTATGAACGGCATCGACCTCCATGACCCCGATGTCGGTTCCGACTTGAAGATCCAGTACAGTCATGTCGGTCAAAGGTAAAGTGCTTACCTCATTGTCTGGGGCTGATCTAGAGGTTTAGTCGGACGTCTTTTTCATAGCAAACTCACAATCTCGATCAAACATGGAAACGAGCTGATCGTAGTCGGCTTCTTGAGCAAAGTTTTTTAGCCATTCAACCGCATAGTTGAGACCGTTGTACTCCAAGTCTCTTTCTAATTCTTTGAAATCAGGAAATTGGGACATAACTTCATAGAGAAGGTCGAAATTTCCAAGTCGGGCTTCAATGTTGGCAAGTCTGGATTCAGCATCAGTAAGTTTTGATACGGATTCAGCGACTACTTTCTCAGACTCGTGGAATTTAGATTCAATGTTGGCCAAATGTAATTCAATTTGACCAAGTTTTGACTTAATGTCAACGAGCTCGACCTCAACTAATTTTCTCTCTTTAACCTCAACACTCAAAGCTTTCTCTGTCGAGCTCTTCAGGTCAGCGAGTTCGGACTCGATCAACCTTCTATTTTCGACCTCAGCGTTTAGAATGCTTCCTATTGAAGTCTTCAATTCAGCAAGTTAGCCCCGTAGTTGAATAATAAGAGGACCGACCTGGTTGGCTTCAGCCTTCAACTCAGAGTTTTCAGATTGCAAGCGAAGGATTTCTTCTTTCAACTTTGTCTGTTCAACTTTGTACCTGTTGTTTTCAATGATGCATTTCTCTAACGTGATGAGAACGTTGATGGTCTCCAGCTTTAGAGTCTTGACTTCTTCTTTTTCTTTGACTAAAGCTTTCTGTTCTTTCTTTAGCCTTCCTTGTGGCTTTCGCAAGTTTGATTTTGTTCTTTTGACCAGCAGTGTCACGATGGGAAAGTTCTCCGACGAAAGCCATTCCGCGACATGAGAGAGCTAAGGCCTAAAATTGAAAAATGGAACTCAAGAAATGAACATGGTAATAAAGTGTGAAAGGAAATAAAAATTAGAAGTTACTCTTGCAATGCATGTGGTAGCTTTGGAGAAAACCTCTTTAGACGATAAGGGATCGATGTTACGGATATGTTTATCCGAACCACTAGAGAAAATGGAATAAAGCTTGTCTGCAAGAGACAAAACGTCTACTCTACCCAGATCGGTCAGAAAAGGGGGAACCTCAACAACAAAGATGGGAGGAGTTCCAGAAACTTCGAAAGAGCTATCCCTGGCGTTGGATGGCCCAGCGACAAACTTTGTGTTGTCGACCAAAGGAGAATGAGACTGGACTTTGTCAAGCTCTTGAAGAGATATCCCAAGACTGTCCCCTAGGGCTTCAAATTCAGATTCAACTCCTCCGTGGCCTCTAGAAGACGGAACAATGACTTCGGGAGTAGTAGGGAGAGCAGGTTATGTTTGAAGGCTTGAGGGTGCTTCGGGCAAAGGCTGTGCGAAAGACAAATCAATGAGATCGTCTTCATGCCGTGTTCTTTTCCTCCTTAAAAGATGTTCTTCCACACCTTCATCTTGTAAGGAGTGTTCAATGGAAACTTCGTTCATCCCTATTTCGACAAGGGGAGAAATAGGTCTACGTTTGAGAGTATTTTTCGGAGCGGATGGCTTCGACAAAGGAGGACGGTGTTGTTCAAATTCCGCAGACCTGATCGTGGGTGCAGACTGGGGCTGTACATTGCAAGCACCTATGCCTTTGATTCAAAGGAGAAGAATTTATGGCTATCTCTTCTCCCGCAATCGAAGTAGTTCAACCTCTTCCCAAAGGGACTTCACGGCGATGACTACTATTAAACCTGGATGGACGAGGGTTCATTTCTTATACACAACAGTTGAAACTCGATTAGTAAAAAATTCAATGAGAATCAAAAAAGGAAAACGATAAGGGAGTTCAACCTTCAGTGAGTTCAGTTGCGAGTCCGTAGTTCCTCAAGTTCCGATTTGACAAGAGGTCAGGACTATAACGATCCCTAGCCGAAAGGACTGCACAGCCGGCTAGAACTGACCTAGTCACTAGTCAACTCCGGTGAAGGATCGATCAAGGCTGCAAAGACGAGGAATTGGTTGTTATAAGCGCCCCAGTTACAGAAAAATGAAGAACTCCTCAAAGAGAGACTTACTCAATCTACCGAATTCCATGGAACCTCACAATAAGGGGCTCCATTCACTGCCATCATTAACCAGTTCCCCAAAACGTAGAACCACCTTTGTTTCCAGTTCTTTATGGAGGTGGAACCGTTCACAATTGAAGAAAAGTCTTTCTCCATTATTGACCCGTTAACCAATTTCGCAACTCCGGGAAAACAACTTAAATAGAATCGACCAGGGGCTTTGGAAGACTTTTTGATAGTGTGGATGACAAACATTTGTTCAACAGACAAGGTGCAGGTTCTATCTGCACAAAATCTCCACCATAGGTACCAGAAATCCATCAATGTACCCCACCCATTGGGTGCTAATTGAGCAGGAGCTAGGTTGTCAGCATTAAGAAAGAACTGGGCGAAAGGATGTAAGGGTAACCTAACGCCATATTCGAACATTTGCTGGTAGAAGCCTAATGGAGGTTTCACTCGCCGCAGGGATTCTCAACTCAATATCGTTCGGGATGGAATAATTATATCTAAGTATCCCTAGTAACTCCTCAGGACAATTTGAATACGAATAGTCAGAGTAGTCACCACTAATTTCCAGCGACTCACTTCGCTTGCGCCGATAGGATTTTCTACTTTTAGTTGAGGGGTCTCTAAAATAGTTTGAGAAGTTGAAGGCCAATGAGAACTAGCATCAAAAGACTTGGTCCTAGCCATCTACAAAACTTAAAAGGCAGGAAGGAAATTAGTATCGGGTGCAGGGATTACCTAATGCAAAGCAAAAATAAACAGAGCAATCTACTTCGTCGATTTGCGATAGTCGAAATCCCTTGTCCTAGCTGCTTAATTATGCCTTCTGAATTATGAAAATCAAGTGAAACTCGGGTTGTAACGTTATAAATACTTAACGGAAAACGGTGTTAGTTCGGAAGAGTGGGAGAAAAGATAATTTCGGATCCGTACTGGTGTAAAGTGAATCGAACACTACTTCAAGAATTCCAAATTAAGGTACTTGAATCTTCTTGAAGTAGGGGGCTATGAATGCGGTATGATCTTGATCGGGGACATGCATCTTGATTTGGTTGTACCCAGAGTAGGCGTCCATGAAGGTGAGCAGTTCGTGCCCGGTTGTGGCGTCCACGAGCTGATCAATCCTCGGCAGTGGGAAGCAATCCTTCGGGCATGCCTTATTTAAGTTCGTAAAATCTACGCACATTCTCCACTTTCCGTTAGATTTTTTAACTAATACAACATTGGAGAGCCACTCGGGATACGAAATTTCTCTTATGTACTTAGCTTTCAAAAGTTTGCTAACTTCCTCAACAATTACATCACTCCGCTCTTTGTTTATAGGTCTTCTTTTTTGCTTTACAGGTCGGAATGACGGATCTATGTTGAGGCGATGCGTCATAATTTTTGGGTCAATGCCAGGCATGTCCTCATGGGACCACGCAAAGACATCCGAGTTGGATCTGAGGAAGTGGAT